>VWYK01092407.1:0-10577 GCA_013399775.1 Semnornis frantzii | reverse complement strand
GGCTGGAGAGGGACTTTTTGTAACGGTGCCTGGCGACAGGACAAGGGAGAATGGTTTAGGGAAGCTGAAGGACAGCAGGTTTAGATGGAACCTTAGAAAGAAGTTCTTCAGTATGAGAGTGAGGAGCCTCTGGAACAGGCTGCCCAGGGAAGTTGTGGATGTCACCTCCTCCTTCCTGGGAGTGTTCAAGTCTGGTTTGCATGAGGCTAGGTCTAGTTGAGAGATGTTCCTGCCCATGATGGGGAAGTTGGAGTAGATAATCAGCCTAAGCCGTTCTGTGATTCTGTGTTGATCTATTGTAGCAGATGACATGAGACTTTCATCTGGTGCAGAAATCATGGTTCTGAAAACAAAGTGAACTCTAAATCTGCTGCCTGTCTCCTTCTCCGGAGACACGGAAAACCCACCTGGATGCATTCCTGTGCGACCCACCCTGGGTGATCTTTCTCTGGCATGGGGATTGGACTTGATGATGTTTCTAGATCACTTCCAACCCCTAATGTTCTGTGATTCTGTATGTAACATATGTTGCACTGAATAGACTGATCAACTCAGTGACCCATGGGGAGGAGTTTGAGATTTGCATAAAGGAAATTTTTATCACTTGATAGAAGCGAGTTACATAAGGAGTTGGTAGGTATTTGGAAATGTTTTGGTTACCTCAGAGGGCTGAGCTGACCTTGTTTGCTGGTGAAAAGGTAAGGTTAAAGGCAAGGTGATTTTGCTGAACTGGAACATTTGGTGTTGCTGGTGTGGCAGGATAATTTGTAATAACTGGCATCTGAAGGGCAGATAATACTGTAATTATATAACCGTGGTGAGGATCGTAGTAGTGAGTGAGGCTAAGAAATGGCTGCGACCTGAATAGACCAAGATTAGAGAACAATTAGGGAAAAGCACATTTAAAGAAGTTATTTGGAGCTTTACTGACAGTGCAGTTTTGAGAGATCATTGCACATTGGATTGCTTTTGTTGTGATGGGTTTTTTGTTGTTAGGAACAAAGAACTCTACTTCTTAATTTATCTTTCTGTTGATATAAGCTGGGAAAGTATTAAGTTTGGAAAGATTGTTTAGAGTGACATAGGTAAAAGAAAAGGAAGGAGTGCTGGTTTGAGCTAATTGGAATATTTTTAATAGAGAAAAAATTATACTGTAGGTGTAGGCTGTGAAGGTAAAACTATGGTGATGTCTACTTCACTCATAGGCTTGCTGAGATGTTTAGGTATAAGAAAACCAAAACAAAGAAGATAAGAGAGTCTCTCAAGCAGGCAGTCTGGGTCATGAGGGACTTGCTTGCTGCTTGGGTCTTGGGCTAGCAGCTCTGGCTTCTCCTCTCTGTTGAATAACTTCACTAACCACTTTTCTTCTAATCCTCCCCAGCCGATCCTCCTTGTGCATAAGCCAAACCTTGGGGTAAGGTGTGGGAGTGGGGAGAAGGTGGAAGGGTGGTTGGGAGCCCCTCCTGGGGTCTCTGATTTCTGGGAGGGGTGTTGTGTGTCTGTATTACCTTAAACTTGTATATTTCTGTAACTATTCCTGTCTATAGTGTATATATTTGCTTGTATATTGTGCTGAGCTGTAAATAGAGCTTCAGCTCTTAACTTCCAGCTCCGGCTGAGGTCTAGTCTGGGTCATTTTAAAGTGTGGGGGGCAGGGAACTCCCAAACTGTCACAGAAGGCTACAGCTAGTTTGGCATATACCATGTCACAGGCTGTGAAATAAGATTTTCCATGACTTCTTTATGAAACCTTTGGAGGAAGTGAATCACCTATTTAAAGGTGATTAAACCCAAACAAAATATTATTCCAACAGGCTTTAAATCCAACTGGCTTTTTGTACTTAAAAATTTTAATCTGAAAAAATTACTTTAGGAAAGATGAGATTTTGTCATAGCTGACCACCAACCCAAATATGACACAGTATTAAATTGAATAGAAGGAGTCTATATCATGAAAACTGTTGAAGAAATTGTCTCAATTAACCCTGAAATATGTATTGTAATCCCTCAAATTTTGCATTAATTTTGGAAGGCATTCTATGAAGGTACTAAAACAATGTTGGCATTAGCTTTAAATGCATTTGTAGGTTCTTGGAGTGAGGACTTCTTTCATTTTAAGAGTAGAACCAGTATATTGCCTTTGATGTCTTTGGAACAACACTGGTCTATAAAAGCTGGAGATGTTTCCCACTGAGTCAAACTTTAAGAAACAAAACCCTAGAATAACATTTCTATATTGTTTCTATTCAGCAACCCCCTTCATGAGGCTACAAGATCCATAAAGATATTACTAATGATGCCAGCGTGTTCTTTTTGACATGTTGCTTCCTTTAGATTTTTTTTTTCACCTCTAAGCAAAGCACAGTGCACTGTTACATGTAATGCATGGTAATTTAAGAAAATTGTCTTAGTTCATTATTTGATTATTCAACAGTTCCATGTCCTGCTTGTGTTGAGAGCTCCAGAACTGCACACAGGACTGCAGCTGGGGTCTGAGGAGAGCAGAGCAAAGGGGCAGAATCTCCTCCCTTGCCCTGCTGCCCACACTGCTCTTGCTGCAGCCCAGCACACAGTTGCTGTCTGAGCTGCACTCTCACTACAGGCTCACGTTGAGCTTTTTATCACCCCACACCCCCAGGGCCTTTTCCTCAGGGCTGCTCTCAACCACTCACCACCCAGCCTGGAGTTGTGCTTGAGATTGCACCAAACCAGGTGCAGGACCTTACACTTGGCCTGGATGAATTTCATGAGGTTGGCCTGGGTCTGGCCTCGAATGGGAATACTCCTACCCTGGCAGTGTTTCAGCATCCTTACTTAAGTGAATTTTTCCAGACTCTGGGGAGGATTGTGCATGTAAAGGGCAACTTGCTGTCTCTCCAAGAGGGAGGCTGATGGCTATGGAGAAAAGCAGGAGCAGACAGACATCCAACTTCAAAGAAGACAGACAATGTATTTTGATGGGCTCAGAGTGGCTTGGGCTGTTCTCTTACAGCATAAAAAAGCTTTAGAGGTTACTGAAATGGGATCAGGCCTGTAGAAAAACTTTCATGCTAAAAAGATAAAGTGAGTAGAGGAGAAATTCCCTATCAATGTTCTTTGATTTCTGTTGAGTGTTACTCTGTTTTCTCTCTGCTTTTGAAGAAACATAGGTTTTGCACTTAGCTGAAATAAACTTGACACTAGAGTTAACAGAGTTCTGGTGGTATTTTGGTGATCTTGCTTGAAGGATGTTTAACTCCTGTCAAAGGTTTTTGCCTGTTCAGGCTTGCTACCTTACCAGTGTACACATCTAAGAGCATGTGCCTGACTTACCACTCAAGTGTCTTGTGGTTCAGCTCATGGAGATGGAGGACTTTTACATTTTGCTGCATAGAGATTGCTAAATGTGGTTTAATATTCAGTTACTTGTAAATCAGAGGGGTTTGTGTATGGTCACACAGGAATGGAATGAGTACTCAGTGACACAACTTCAAAACCTGTATCAGAACATAGACAACAGCTCATCTTAGGAAGGAATGTTCAGTGTACTTCCCTTCACATCCAATGTGATTGAAGTTAAGTAAGTGCCTTAATTGATTGATTTGAGACCTGCACACACTTAGTGTTATCAGTAGTGGTAAATCTGGGGATTAAATTTGATCTGATGTAAAAAAGAAATCAATAACTGTCATAGTCACTGACAGTTAATTACAAGTTAAAAATCTGTGGGGGGTTTAAAGTGTGTAAATATTTTGGTGAATGTCAGGGGGAAATGCTTTCAAGCTTTATGATAGTGTTTTTCCTCACCCCTGTCAAGGCTGTTTACCTGATGCTCTTTCTTGCATGCAGAGAAGATGCCCCCAACTGCAAACAGTTCAGGTTTACAAGGAACGCAAATGTCTGTCACCAGCTAAATCTGGATTACTGATTTTCCCTGCTGCATTGGACTCTTTCTTTGCCCTTGAAATTTCTTTGTTTTATCAAGGGAAAGTAACTTCAGTGGTTCCATCATTACTTCGTGATCTTCAAGGTCTGTTCTTAACAGAATGATTCCATGATCTCACAAAGCACAGTCCTTGAAAGTCCTATGTGCAGGTCTTTGAAAGGGCCTACACTCAGTGCTACCTTTGCATAGTCATTTGGTGGCTTTACAGTTCATCCTGCAACCTCACAGCAACTGCTTGGAGAGATTAGAACAGTAATCCCAAATGTAACATTAAAATCACTAGTGATTGAAAATAACAAGTCTGGAATTGTGGTTCTTGAGGGAAATGCAGACACAGGCTCTTATGCTTACAGGCACTTGTAAAACCTGAGGAAATGCAAAAAGCAGTAAAAAAATAATTAGTAGTTACTGTTTTGATGACATAAGGGCTCTAGTTAAAAGTGAGAGACTCTTAAAATGTCTCCATGGGGTGTGTTTATTCAGGTTTTTTTTCAGGTGGCCTTTCTCTTAGTGCTGGTAATGGTGTTTAGAATGAGAAGGGCATTCACGAGGGCTGATGCTTTCTTAGCAATGCACCTATAGCATTTCTCAAAGGAACTGGGGATTGTCCCTTAGGACTGTTACTACATTACTTGGACACCCAGGGGACTAGGCCTAGCCGACATGGACTCATGAAGGGAAAGTGCTTTTTGATCAACCTGATCTCTTTGTATGGTCTGGTGACCCGCCTGGTGGATGAGGGAAAGGCTGTGGATGTTGCTTACCTGGACTGTAGTAAAGCCTTTGACATGGTCTCCCAGAGCATTCTGATGGAGAAGCTGGCACCTCATGGCTTAGGCAGTGTGGGAGGTTAGGAACTTCAGACACACAAACACACACACACACACACACACTATTTGTCCCTTTCAGCAAACCAATGAATGATACAGAATTTATCATTATTATTCCTTTATAACCAACAATCTAATTTCTCTCATTAGAATATTCCAATTAACCTCAAAGCAACACAGGCAGATGGACCCTTTGCTCAGGTGAAAACTGAGTGGCTGGAAGTGATGGTGAATGGAGTTAAACCCAATTGACAACCAGTCGGTAGTGGTGTCCCCAGGGCCCAGTGCTGGGGCCAGCCCTGTTTAACATATTTACCAATGATTTGGACAAAAGGACTGAGTACAGCCTCAGTAAGTTTGAGGACAAAAAGAAATTAAGTGGACGTGTTGATCTGCTTGAGGGTAAGACGAGTCTGCAGAGAGATATGGAGAGGTTGGAGCAATGAGCTAAGATCAGTTGTATGAGATTTAAGAAGGCCAAGGGCTGGGTCCTGCCCTCTGGTCACAACACCACCATGCAATTCTTCATGCTTGGAGTAGGGTGGCAGAAAGTTGCCTGGCAGAAAAGGACCTGGGAGTGCCCATTGGCAGCTGGCTGAAGATGAGCCAGCAGTGTGCACAGGTGGCCTAGAAGACCACCAGAATCCTGCCCGGGATCAGCAATAGTGTGGCCAGCAGGAATAGAGAAGGGTTTGTGCTCCTGTACTGGGCACTGATGAGGACACACCTCAAGTAATGCTTTAAGTTTTGGCACCGCAATATAAAAAACACATTGAGGTGTTGGAGCATGTTCAAAGAAAGACAATGAAGCTGCCAAGCAAGTCTTGTGAGGAGATGTTGGAGGAGCTGGGATTGTTTAACCTGAAAAAGAGAAGGCCGAGAGGAGACCTCATTGCTCTCTACAACTACCTGAAAGGAGGTCAGAGTGAGGGCATGTGCTGGTTTGAGAATAATTGGAATATTTTAATTAAAAAATCTATTATAGGCTGTGAAAAGACAACAGTGGTGATGTCTACTGCACTCATAGGCTTGCTGAAATGTATAAAAACAAGGACACGAATATAGATAAGATAGTGTCTCACTCTCTCTGGGAGCTGCTGTGTCTTCTTTCTGCTGTGTAATCCAACTAATCACTCTGCTTCTAACCCCCCTTGCCCATCCTTCAAACTCACCTTGCATGTAGGGCAGTCCCTGGGGTAAAGTATAGGGGTGGGAAAAAGATTGAAGGGCGATTGGGAGCCCCTCCTGGGGACTCTGATTTCTGGGAGGGGTATTGTGTTTTTGCATTACCTTTAACTTGTATATTTCTGTAAATACTCATGTCTGTTGTGCATATCTCTGCTTGTATATTGTGCTAAGCTGTAAACAGAGCTTCAGTCCCTAGTCTGAGTGATTTTCATAAAGTGAGGGGGTGGGGAACTCCCAAACCATCACAGGGCAATGTTGGCCTCTTCTCCCAAGCGACTAACAACAGGACAAGGGGATGTGGCCTCAGGCTGCACCAGGTGAGGCTTAGTTTGGATATTGGGAAGAATTTCTTGACCAAAAGAGTGGTCAGGCATTGGAACAGGCTGCCCAGGGAGGTGGTGGTGTCACCATGCCGAGAAGTGTTCAAAAAATGAGTAGTTGTGGCACTTAGGGATATGGTTTAGTGGTCCTGGAGGTGTTGGGTAGAAGTTTGGACTTGACGATCTTAGAGGTCTTTTTCAACCTTAATGATTCTATGGTTCCATGATTAGGTGGGATAAACAGTGCTGTGCTTGCAGTCTGAGGAAAAAATGAGCCACCATGACTGACTGGTAGGCTCTTGGTACTGGGCAGGCCTTACAAGAGCTGCTGAGTGGTTTATTGCCTCAACCCCCTTCTCTTTACATTTCTACTACAGCTCATATTTTAAATGCTTCCTAGAGCTGAATAATATGTAGAGAACTTGTGAGGATACATTGTGAAGTAACCTCATTGTAGGGAATGCCTGTGCCTAGAGGCTGTGGCAGGACTGTGGGCTCTGTGAGGAGAGATTAGGGCTGCCCGAGAGCAGCCATGACCGGTTCCGGCCAGTGCCAGCTGGATTCAGCAGGCCCTCAGCCATGCTGTGTGTGCCTTGCAGGAGAGAGGAACGAGGAGGAAAGATGTGAGGAACAGCCCTGTGAGCACTGTGGGAGGAGGAAGAGAAGAGGAGAAGGTGCTCCAGGCAGCCAAGCAGGTGGAAGGTGTGTGGAGGGAGAAGTGCAAGGGTGGGGTTATGTGGGCTACCATCATAGAATCATAGAATGATAAGGTTCGAAGGGACCTCAAAGATCATCTAGTTCCAAGCCCCTGCCATAGGCAGGGACACCTCCCACTAATACAGGTCACTCAAGGCCTTGTCCAGCCTGGCCTTGAACACCTCCCTGGGCAACTTGTTCCAGTGTCTCCCCACCCTTACTGTAAAGACCTTCCTCCTAACATCCAGTTTCAATCTCCCCTCTGCCAATTTAAACCCCTTGCCCCTTGTCCTGTCATTGCAAGCCCTTGTAAATAGTCCCTCTCCAGGCTCCCTGTAGGCCCCCTTCAGATACTGGAACCTAAGTGACTCGGGGCCTGTGCTGTTCCCATGGGCGAAGAAGGAGTAACAAAGGAGTGAAGCTGAGTCTGGGGCAGAGGGGAAGTGAAGTGTTTTAGTCAGTTTGAAATAACTTGTGTTTTACTGGTGATAGTGTAATTCCCCAGAAGGGGGCCTTTACCTCATGTGCAAAGCCAATCACAGAACCACACAGTGGTAGGCCTTGGAAGTGACCTGGAGATCATCAAGTGCCACTGCCCTGCCAAACCAGGTTTGCCTACAGTAGGTTACACAGGGGCATGTCCAGGCAGGTTTGGAATGTCTCCAGAGAGAGACATTCCCATGCTCCATCATCCTTACAGTAAGGAAGTTCTTCCTCATGCTTAGGTGGAACTCCTTATATCTAGTTTTGTGCCTGTTACCCCTTGTCTCTGGGCACCACTGGATAAAGACTGGTCCCGTCCTCCTGACACCCACTCTGTAAGTATTTATAAGCATTGATTAGACTCCCCTCAGTCTTCTCTTTTCCCAGCTACAAGGACTCAATTCTCTCATTTTTTCCTCATCATCTTTGTTGCCTTTGCTGTACCATTTCCAAAAAGTCCCTGTCCTTCTTGAACTGGGGAATCCAGAATTTGACATAGTATCCCAGATGTGGCCTCATCAGAGCAGGATAATACAGCAGGAGGACAACCTCCCTAGATCTGCTGGCCACACTCTTGATGCACCCAGGATGCCATTGTCCTTTTTCACCACATTGCTGAGTCATGGTCATCCTGACGTCCACCAGGACTCCCAGGTACCTTTCCCCAGAGCTGCTCTTCAACACATTAGACCCCAGCCCGGACTGCTCCGTGGGGATTTTCTTCCTCAGATGCAGGACTCTACACATGCCCTGAATGAATTTAATTGAATTTCTCTCTGCCCAGCTCTTCAGCCTGTCCAGGTCATGCTGGATGGCAGCACAGCCTGATGTGTTGTCAGCCACTCTGCTGAATTAGCAAACTTGCTGAGGATCCACTCTGTCCATTCATCCAGAATTATGAATATACTGAACAAGGCTATGCCCAGTGCTGATTGATGGGTTAGCCTTGAAGTAGACTCTGCCCCACTGGCCACAACTCTCTCGTCACAGAGAAAGCAGAGCTATTTGCTTTATTTCAGTTCTGTGGCTTCAGGTACCTGGCAATATATTGTGAATCCAACACCCAGTTAGCTCAAAGAGAAGAGATTTATATGCAGTACAAATGACAGAGAAATTATGTATGATTACCTGCATGATAATACATAACATAAATCTCGTATGCGTGTTCCAGCCATTGCTTAACTCATATTGAAGTGGCTCTACATTTGCATGAAAGTTCTCCTCTTAGAGGTGTGGTTTGTAGTATTCAAATCCCCACAGGTTGTGTAGGGAACACCTTGACATTTTCGTCTTTGTCCAAATCTGTCTCTGGTTTCTGTCAAGAAGACCTTTATCTACGAAGGTTGACAGAATTTTACTGCCTTTAGATACTGCTCTTTTACTTAACGTGTCTTCTTGTCTTTGATTATGTTAACATTCAAGGTCATCCCATACTTTAGTCTTAAGAGCTTTCCATTCTTGTTATCCTGGTTTCACCAGTTCTTTAGATGCTTATTCAGCCTAAATGTTTATAACTCTAGCCTTCAAACACCAATAGTGATTGGTAAGCTCTGAGTAAGTGATCTCCATATCTTTATCTCAACCTATGAGCTAGTTTTGTCTCACGCTCCTCCTGACAGTTGTCCAGGTAGCCAAGGTCAGCTCACTACAGTTGACTGGCTCTTGCAAAACACATCCAGTGTAAATAATGTGTGCTGTTTAGAATGGAAAAACAAAACCAACCCACAGCTTTCTATAAGCAGAACAGATATCAGTAATGCACTTTATCAGTGCTTTCAAACTGCTGTAAATGGTTTGGAATCTATTGATGTGAAATAACCATAGCTTTGAGCGATAAGAGGACATCCATACTGAATGATAGTTCTTGAATGTGGATTTTCATCTTGGTTGTGCAGGGAATTCTAAGGTGGTTGGAGAAAATTATGTCACATGAAGAGCAATAATTCAGAGAGAGAACAGACTGAAGGACTGCGAAATAAGCACCAATGGTGCTGTGTTCCTACCCTGCAGTCACTACAGGTTGGGAAACAAAAGATTTGACGGATTATGGGGTAGATGAAGTGAGCTAAGATTGTAAATATTCTCTGTCTAAAATTGGGGACTCAGATTTGTCATAACATGGCTATGGAATTAATTCTGAATGCAAATATGTGTGACAATCAATTAGTGACAGTAATAAAATTATTCTTCAATTACAGTGAGAGGGGGTGACACAGACAAAGCAGAAGTGGGAGGCAGATGTGACACCAGAGGAAGAAGGAGGAGAATAATGAATTAATTTGCCAAAGGTAGGGCAGACATCCCACAAAACGTTTAGAAATGAGGATGATTTTCCTGTGTTGGATGAAATGTAGAAAGTGATGTTAAAAGCCCCAGTGTCATTTAAAAATCTTTTTGATGTGAATTTGAAACCATGAATTGATAGCTGCTGCTTAACTGGCAGGATGTGGATTGCTATTTCGTAGGAAATAGAGTGCAATTAGTAACTTTCCACAGCTGAAAACAGTAGTCAGCACTAACTTTGAGAATTTTCTGATCTTAGCTGCATCTGAAAAGTATTGTGATGTGTTGTATACTTGCTGGAACAAAATTCCCCATAGGTCTGCACAAAGCAACTGGTTTGTGCACTCGCTGCTGTATTTCTATGTTCTTTGAAAAGGAACACTTGGGGTTTTCCCTTTCTCTGCAGTCTGGGGAATGTTCTGTTTCCTAGGAGCATCCAGGAATTTCATCTCAAAAATTCTTGTTATGTCAGAGTCTTGGGACCTGACAGTGTCTGTGATTTTTCCTCATCTTCCAAGGTGGGTTTGGAGAGGTGTTTTTTTTTTTTTTCCTACCCATTCTGGATAGGTTAGAGCCACATGCTGCAAAACTTTCTGGACTCCATCTGTTGAAGGGTTTGAAGTGGATCCTGCAACCAGTTGATGTCATAACCATTGAGTTTATCTTAAGTTGTGCTAGTATATCATCCTGATGTGATCTATGAAAGTAAATAATGATTTATAAAGTAATCATGGTTGAGTCTTGTATGGAAAAGCCATTATTAGTTAATATGTCATGAAATGGATGATTTGTCTTTATAATTTTCAGAGTGCTTTTTGTCTCAGCTATATACTTGTAACGGGATGGGGTAAT
>VWYK01092392.1:3613-20096 GCA_013399775.1 Semnornis frantzii | reverse complement strand
AACCCTACTCTACAAGATCCACCTTAAGCCGTAGCCCTAAGGACCACATCCAAACCACCCTTAAACACATCCAGAGTGGGCGATTCCATCCCCTCCCTGGGCAGCTCATTCCAGTCCCTGACCACTGTCTCCATGAAAAACTTTTCCTCAGCTCAAGGCCATTCCCCCTTGTCCTGTCTCCAGTTACCTGTGAGAGAAGACCAGGAGCAGCCTCTCCACAATGTCCCTTCAGGTATTTGTAGACAAATCTCAAAGGATGGGATTTTAAAAGACACTCACAAGTGTCTGAGAAAGTGTAATCTGGTGAAGTGAAAAAAAAAAAAAAAAGTGGAAGTTAACCAAAAAAAAAAGTGGAGAAAGTGAAAATCCAGTCCAAGTAGCCTTACAGGTCCCTCTGAAAATGCTTTCTGTTTTGCACACATTCGACTGTGGCCCAAAGCCCCACCACAGAAGTGCCCTCAACAATTCAGCAACAGCCATGTCCAAATTGGATCTGGTTAAATAGAAGGCCTGACCCTGTAAAGCTCCATGGAACTTCTGAAAGCAAACTGTGTAAGCATTTCCACACTAAAGGTGGAAAGCAGTGGATGATGTGGCTCCATTAGATAGCAAGCACAGCTTTCTCCTGACCTAGGCATGAGGTTTGATCCGGGTACATCTCTCTACCTGATACTTGCAGAGTTTACAGTAGAAGCTCTTCTACAGTAGAAGTTCTTCTACATTTCCTCCCTGGAAGTGTTCAGGACCAGGTTGGAGGAGGCCTGGAGTAACCTGTACTAGTGAGAGGTGTCCCTGCCTATGGCAGGGGGTTGAACTAGATGATCCTTGAGGTCCATTCCAACCTTACCATTCTATGATTCTATGATTTCACCACTCTTTTTAACTGAATAAAGGATTTCAGGACTTGGCCTGCTCTTAACAACACAGCTAACTGGAAACTTCTCAGCAAAATGTGCTGTTTCAAAGCTGAAATCATTTGTGAAAATATTGCATCTTCAACAGAGACTTTATTTACAGGACTTCTAAGAGGAGCATGGCTATTCTCCCTCCCTTGGAATTTGATTTTCTGCCTCTGCTGTGGGTTTTTTGTGTCATCTGAGCCAAACTATGTTGATATCTCTATATTTTGTCAGCTCTTTCCTTTGGTATTTACTGGCCTCGAAGAAAAAAAATGTTCACATCTCTTAAGCTTTGGGTATTTTATTAGTCCTTGCAGTAAGCACTTGTAAGTGCAGGATGCTCCCTGGCCCAGCACATGGCTGAAAACTGACTTCCAGCTGCTACGCTTGTTCAGTATGACAGGCCACATACCCTCTGGAGAACATCCTTGACTCTTTCTGAGGCTAAACTTGAAGATTTGCCAATAGTCTGAAAACCAGGCGAGTCTTGAAGTTACCCTTGGATAGGTCCTTGAGATAAAGAACAGGTGTACCCTTGGCCTTTGCAAAGCAGAGATAAATATCCCTTCCAATTACAAGAAATGTTGCTCAGCTAAGAAGATGCAGCTGCCAAAGTCACCACATAAAGGATCAGCTACCTTCTTCCATGTAGGAACATTGAATTTTTTTATTTTTTTTTTGAGAGCTGCTACCCTGCAGGATTTTATTTCCCTAAACATTTTTGCAGAGCTAACATGAAACACTTTCTTCATCAAGAGCACAAAACAACGTGACAGAATTCCTCCCTATTAGATTATACCCGTGAATGAAAGTTTAATTGTTTAGGTTAAAACTGTTTGAGGAAACTTGCACATGAATAGGAAGTGAGGCTTTTAAGAAAGGCAGTCATAAATATAAACAAAACCCTGATGCCAAACAGCAATTAGTGCTTTGTTCCTTTTTTGAGTGACAGCATGCCTTAAACTCATTCATTTCCAGCCCTGACTTGTATTGTGTAAAAAATGCTACCGTAAATCCACTAAATGAGCTTTATCTTTTTCTCTTCAGGTTCTTTGGCTGCTGCCGACTTCCAATTCAACGTTTTCCCTTTCTTGTGCAAGGCACAAAGGTCTCTACCTCTTTCCTTAACTTTGTTTGGAAGAGCAATTATTCATAACTGACTTACCTGGAAACATTTCACAGATACAGGCAGCGATTGTGCTCAGCAGCGGGAGCGCTAACAAACAGGCTGCTGGTATTCGCAGTGCCGTGGCCTGCAGAGTCAGTGCAGATCTAGATGCTTCTAATTGCTTGCAGTTGTTGAGTGACTGTCAAAACCATTTATTCTTACCACTGCTGGTAAATTTTCAGGGATACATCACTGCAGACAAGAAGCTAGATATTTTTTTTTTTCCAAAGGCACAAATGATAGTCAGGCATCTCGCTGCCATTCGCTCCTTTGAAAACCCTGCCCAACTCCTTAGACAAGTTGCCTGGCAAACAGATGTGTAAGGATAGATTGGACATTTGGGTATCAACACCATCTTTGAACTTCTCGGATGAGGAGCCTGCCAAAATTTTTTTTTGCCCTTTCCTCCAACACTTAATGTCTCCTAAGATGAAACACTGGTGAGTTCTTTAAGCTCATGTTATTTTAAATACAGGTCAAGACCTTTAACGAATTTTCTTAGTGGTGGCAGAGGAGGAAGAAAGATTTGGTCCTAAGTGTTGTTCAATAGCATGTCTTGCTTTTCTCTGGATGGTAGCCAGGACTGATATTTAAGAGGTGTTTTGCTGATGGACTATTCTACCTCAGTGACAATAACAGAGTAGCACAGTCCCCAGCAGCCAATCCATCTAGCTAAATCTAAGAATAGATTTATAAAATCAGAGAAAAATCACAGAAGAGCCTGCAAGAATTTAACTCACATTATCAAAAGAGAAAAGAATACAATCCTCCTCTAGAGCACTGGTTCTCACACTCTGGGGGCAAGCAGAGCATTGTCAGCACTCCAAATTCATCATAACCACCAAGCATCAAACTCTTAATTGAAAAAAAAACCACAATAGAACCTTGACCACAAAGATAATAGGACTTTGAAGACTATCTGCCTTAGTTTCACAGACCACTGATTGCCCTTGGACTAGAATCTGAGAGTTGTTTTATTGTGGAGCTTTTCAAACTATTTGTTAATAATAAACATTAAGAATTATTGAAGTAGTAGTAAATCCACAGATGACTGCTTAATTGACAGTGCTTTGGATGCCTTAGATTTTAAAGTGTGCATCTCACAAGGAAAAGTTTTTCCTATGGCTGTTCTTAGCAGAAGCCAGAAGCTTATACAACACCTAAAAGGAAAAGAAAATGAAGAAATACAGAATCAACAAAATCAGTTGTTATGTTACAGCACTGGAGATGTGACATGGAGATCAACCTAATAGGAAGCTGATTGAGATTGAAAAAAATCAATTAATTTATTATTGTAGCCAGCAACAGAATTTGTTATTGCAGAATAATTTATTATTGTACCCAGCAGCAGAACAAGGGGACACAGTATCAAGTTCATAGAATCATAGAATCATAGAATGGTAAGGCTGGAAGGGACCTCAAGGATCATCTAGTTCCAAACCCCTGCCATAGGCAGGGACACCTCCCACTAGCACAGNTCTGCAGGCTGCAGAGCCCCAACTCTCTCAGCCTGTCCTCATAGCAGAGCTGCTGCAGCCCTTTGAACATCTTCATGGCCTCCTCTGGACCCACTCCAACAGTTCCATGTCCTTCCTGTGCTGAGGGTTCCAGAACTGTACACAGTACTCCAGATGTGTCAGGGGTGGTCCAATTGTGCCAGGCAAGGTCTAGGCTGGATGTTAGGAGGAAGTTCTTCACATGGAGAGTGATTGACATTGGAATGGGCTGCCCAGGGAGGTGGCGGAGTCCCTGGAGGTGTTGAAGGAAAGCCTGGATAGGGCACTTAGTGCCATGATCTGGTTGATTGGCTCAGGCTGGGTGATAGGTTGGACTGGATGAGCTTGGAGGCCTGTTTGATTCTGTGATTCTCTGATTCTCTGATTCTATGATTCTATTTCACTCATTATCTATATTTTGAAGACTTTGCAACCAGAACACCTCCTGCTATATTTTACTCTACATTTTCTTCAGATTGAAATAGCATTGTTTGTTTGTTTATTTGTTTGTTTGTTTTCTGGAGCATAAACATTTGGAATTTTAATTTCGCAATAGATGGTAAAAGATTCAATAATCACTGATGGGCTTTTGTGAGGTAACAAAACTAAATCTCCCAGTTTTACTGCAAATTAAAATAACTGCTCGTGATGTACAACATCAAAAAAAGTCTGAAGTAAAATCAGGGGAAGTTTGATGGAGAAAGAGTCACTGTTAGACCTAGAAAGACTGTAACTTTAAAGCATCAGCAATTCTCAGAAATCATTTCCACTTGCTTTTTTTCATCAGGTGCCTTTGACAATGACATAGGGTTTAGACTCTGAAGAGTGTGCTGATGACATGCCACAGCAAACAGGATTTCATACACCCTCAGCCCACATGTGAAGGCTTTGATGTGGAGTCCACCATTAGAAATCTACTTAAATCAACTGACTACAATGAGCATCTGCTTAGGTCTATAGCATCAAAGATTCAAACTTCTACAGGCTCCAATGAAGTAAAATTCACAGTTTAAATGGATGGGCTCCATGGTGTTTTCCAAGTCCTGAGTATAACTAGCTAGGTAGCTAGCCTACTAACTAACTAACTAAAAATTGTCCTACAGGATTAGGTATAAAAATGACTAAGAACACAAAAGCACAATGGGACTTTCAAAATTTTCTGGAGCTGAAAGTCCTGGACTTTGGGAGGGGTCTTCATTTTAACTGACTCTAAACTTCCTAATGTGATCTAAAATTTCAGTATTGCCACAAAAAAAAAAAAAAAAATGAAGAAAGCTTAACCTACAATTACTCATCTAATAAAGTTCAGAGCCTTATTCTTAAGCAGTTGAGATGGCCAAATTTTATCTGGAATAAGCAGCTGAACTTCTGGGATGACCTCCAAACCTTTTATGATGCATCTAAAATACACCCTTTTTTTAACAGTCCATGTGCTCTTTGCCAGTCTTCTACTTCCAAACACAGGCACTACACAGCCAACTCTTAATGTATATTAAATCCCCTGGTAGACACTCTCAGAAATAAAGTGCCCTTGATTTGCTGTAGCTTTATCCTCCCAGTTTAGTCTCTAAAATGTGAGAGTTCACCAGTGCTTATGTGAAGATTTCATAAGTGCAACAAAGCAATAACTTATGTTCTCATTTCTGCACTTTTTCTCAGTTTTCTTCAACTCTCTTAAGTGTCCTCATAAAGAAAACCCTCTTGGGGCTCACAGTACCCTAAACTGTAGGAGCAGCGTTGCAAGGGACCTTTTGCCTCTGCCTCTGCCCTCTTATGTTTTATATACTGCCCCACTCCCTTTCATGTAATTAATCTGACAAGGATTTGAAAAGTTGTCTTAGTTTTTTCTTTTCTTTTCTTTTTTTCCTGAGCCTTGTGTATAAAATTTTTATCTCCACTAAGAACAGCCGGCAAAACTTTTCCAAGTCAGTTAACAGTTTGTCTCACTGTGGGTTTTTCAAGTCTGAGTGCAGATTTACAGCATGTTTTATGTATATTTTTTTTAGTCCCAAGGTCCCTTCTCTTCACAGATACATACACAACGTGTCATGTAGAAAATATAAATTGTTGATTGTACAGGCACTTTCCTCCTTTTTAAACCTTTCCAAAGGTCTTTTTGTTAAATACACCCAGACACCGTTTGACAGATGAGGGGCTAATTGCTCTGTGAATTACCTCTATCGATTCCTGTTTCATGTTGAGCCAAACAAACAAAAGATATTAATGCTTCGAAAAAAATGAATGATGACCTTTCTCTGCAAACACAGCTTGCGGCCTCTGATTATTGGTGATTCCAAAGAGCAGCGGTCAATCGCAATAGCTGTAACGCTATGATCACTATAATAAGCTTGCCTGACCTTCTCTGCCATGTTAAGTGGTTTAAATTTATTTGCCCAACAACAGTGGAGCTTCCATTTAAAGTCACAGAACATTCAATTCTAGCTAAAGATCCAGGCTCATTTTTTTAAAAAGCTTTACCTGGTTTAAAAAAAAAAAAAAAAAAAAAAAGACAAACTCAAATCGAAGCCATAAGGGTCCCACTCATGAGTGATGGGAGTGCTAGATGCAAAGTATCACAGAATCATAGAATGGTAAGGTTGGAAGGGACCTCAAGGATATATATTTCCACCTCCCCGCCCCCAGCCCCACATCTGAAAGTCCTCTGCATGCTCTGGAACTCTAAAAACTGAAACCATAGAAGCATAGAATGGTAAGGTTGGAAGGGACCTCAAGGGTCATCCAGTTCCAACCCCCTCCCATAGGCAGGGACACCTCCCACTAGCACAGGTCACTCAAGGCCTCCTCCAACTTGACGTTGAACACCTCCAGGGAGGAACTAGCCCCAACCTCTCTGGGCAACCTGTGCCAGTGTCTCACCACCCTCACTGAAAACAACTTCCTCCTAACATCCACTTTCAATCTCCCCTCTAACATTTCAAACCCTTGCCTCTTGTCCTGTAATTCCCAGACCTTGTCAATAGTCCCTCCCCAGCCTTCCTGGAGCCCCCTTCAGATACTGGAAGGCTACTCTAAGGTGTCCTCAAAGCCTTCTCTTCTCCAGGCTGCAGAGCCCCAACTCTCTCAGCCTGTCCTCATAGCAGAGCTGCTGCAGCCCTCTGAGCATCTTCATGGCACTCCTCTGGACCTACTCCAACACTTCCATGTCCTTCCTGTGCTGGGGGATCCAGAACTGCACACAGGACTCCAGATGGGGTCTGAGGAGAGCAAAGGGGCAGAATCCCCTCCCTTGCCCTGCTGGCCATGCTTCTCTTGATGCAGCCCAGTACTCGGTATAGCCAAAGAGTTATTTTAACTTGCATAACTAAGAGTCCTTGTTTGGGCTCTAGCAGCATGAAATATTCTCAAGCATTTTGCCTTACCACTGCTCCAATTAATTTTAGAAGTGTAATTTATTTTGCATTCTCCTTTCAGCCGAACTGCACCTGGGCACTATCTTCACAGTTATCCTACCTGGGCTAAAAGAAAATCTTAGCATTGAATGCAAATGCAACCCTAAAATCCAGTCCTTGTAAGGGAGATTTCCTGAGAAGCAGTCAATATTAAGACCTGGCTACAAGCAAAACTTCTACAAGTCCTTCATCAATGTTCTCTCTCTTTTCTCTCCTCCTAGCCAGGGTTAGTATGAGGAAAATAAATAAACAGAAGTAGAAATCAAGGTGAGGCAAACCACAGAAGATGAAGTGTTTATCTTTTCTGCTGGAAGTGGTCTGCAAATTTGCTGGAATATTCTTTATCTTGAGACTTCCACATCCCTTCATGGTTTCCCATGGACAAGTCACATGTGCCAGACAATCCTTCGTCTTGATGTCTGCATTAATATGACACCAGATCCATAAAATGGAAATAATCATCCTTAGTCCCCTTTTCAAAGTGCTTTTCTAAGTGGTGGATACAGCAACCTCAGTAAAGTCCATGGGAATTCAACATTCATTTTGATCACTGTTATAAGCCACTGTAGCCTGGTATGAAATGAAGGCTGAAATACAGCAACAAGAAAATACGGTCTAAATTTGTTAGAGACAAAAATACAGGATCAGAAATGATTCCTGGGGGAAACCAAGCCCAGCAGAAAGCTATTCACATCTCTCAGCCTCATTTTTAAAATCCTATTTTCTTTCTTCTCTGCAAGGCACCAAACCCACTATTGCTTGGGAAATTCCTTCTCCTTCCACATATGCCAAGTACCAGTTTGGGGGCAACCCAACTCCACCATCTGCCCACAAGGTTGCTCTCACTTTTCTGGTCCACATTCCTGGGTGCTAGAATCATAGAATCATAGAATGGTTTATGTTGGAAGCGACCTCAAAGATCATCCAGTTCCAACCCCCCAGCATAGGCAGGGTCCCACTAGAACAGGTCACTCAAGGCCTCATCCAACCTGGCCTTGAACACCTCCAGGGAGGCTGTGGAGCACAAAATTACCCAACGTGATCAAAGATCATGTTGGGTGATTGTGTGCTCCACAGCCTCCCTGGGAAACCTGTGCCAGTGTCTCACCACCCTCACTGCAAACAACTTCTTCGTAACATCCAGTCTAAATCTCCCCTCTGCCAGTTTAAATCTATTACTCCTTGCCCTGTCATTACAAGACCTTGTCAATATTTCCTCCCCAGCCTTCCTGTAGCCCCCTTTAGATGCTGGAAGGCTACTCCAAGGCCTCCCCAAAGCCTTCTCTACTCCAGGCTGAAATGCCTCAACTCTGATAGCCTGTCCTCATAGGAGAGGTTGTTTGGCAGATGCCTCTGAGCGTGTGGATTCAACCAGCATCCACTCTGTGAGCTCCACTTCTACTCTGATTCCTCATTCCTCTCCCTGTTCCTCCAAAATGCAAGGGAATCTGAGGAGATGGAACAGTCATCAGGGTGATTCTGCTATGAATACAAGGCAGAATTAAGAGGGGAAAGGCAGCTCAGATGTGTTGGCAGGCTGGTGTCATCCTCAAAGGCAGATTTAAGTAGTGATGTAGACGTGCTTAGCTTGAGGAAAACTTGGAAGTGCTCTAAAGCTGAGTCAAGTGCAAGAGAGTAGAACCTGCCAAAAGAAGTGGTGAATCAGGTAGTCAAACCCTAGGAAAGAATACAGGAAGGAGAAAGGTGGGGAAAGTACCCTAAAATTTTCTTTGTGGATATACTGGCATGAAAGGTGGCTGTAAAGAATGTTTGTGTCTGTGAAAGAAACTTCTTCCCTAAATTAATTTATTATCAAAATGCCCCTGAGGCTGGAATTTAATTTCAAATAGATCTTAAGTAATCAGACATCTATGTCTTGGAGCTGTGAAAGTCTGAGGCATGTTGTGCTGTGAAAGACAGCTATATCTTTAACATCAAAAATTAAAGTTCTCAGAAAAGTGTGTTAGAGGCTTAAGAAAATTGTGATGCATTTATGTATCTGTATCAGAGTCACATCCAAGGAAGGAACAGTCATTTTACACTGGCATGTGCCAAATAGCCTGAAGTAATAAGAATGGCACAAAGGATGAAATGTCAGTGGCCAGACTGAGGAATAAGCTGCACTTTCTCATCTCCTAAGCAATCTTGCTCTCACTGCAGTTACAGGTCAACTTGGACATCACAACCAAAGGAAATTCTTAATTTGGAAACTGTAGTGTAGTGTAAAGCATCACTCACAGGATCACAGAATATTAGGGGTTGGAAGGCACCTCCAGGGATCATACAGTCCAAACCTTTGTCAAAGCAGGATCATGAGGGCAGGATGCATGGGCATGCATCCAGGCAGGGTTTGAAAGGCTCCAGAGAAGGAGACTCCACAATGTTTCTGGACAGTTTGTTCCAGTTCTCCATCACTCTCACTGTAAAGTGTCTCCTCATGTCCAGGCGGAACCTCCTGCATTCTAGCTTGTACCTGTTGGTCCTTGTCCTATCACTGGGCACCACTGAAAAGAGCCTGGCACCTTCATCTTGACACTGACTTCTCAGATACTTATAAACATTGATAAGATCCCCTCTCAACTTTCTCTTCTCCAAACTAAACAGTCCCAGGTCTGTCAGTCTTTCTTCACAGGAGATGTTCAGATACCACAATCATTCTCGTAGCTCTCTATCAGACTCTCTCCATCAGATGCCAGTCTCTTGAACTGGGGAGCCAAAAAATAGATGCAGTATTCCAGATCAAAGTAGGGGGGAGGAGAATCTCCCTAGACCAGCTCAATAAACTTTTCTTAATGCACCTCAGGACACCACTGGCCCTCTTGGCCACAAGTGTACATTGCTGTCTCAAGAATAACTTGCTGTCCACTAGGACTCCAAGGTCTTTCACTCTGCATCATACTGATGAAATTCAAATCAGTAAAATTCAAAGTCCAAATCAGAAGCACTTTTTATAAAATGGGAAACTGAGGCACAGAAACAGGGATAGGCAGAGAAGAAAGCAAGGAAAAAAAAAATTAGTCCATCTGATCCACGAAGGTTCCTTTTTGGGATTCAAAAGAGAGATCATGAAAAAGAACTTTCACAAATTCTTCCTTTTGCATCTTCTTGCATGTTTTAAATCCAATCTATCAAACAAGCAGGTAAGTAGTCACAAACCTGGAATAAAGAGGCATCTGGCTAAGTGCTGAACAGGTGTTGAAAATATGCTCAGACAGTTGCCAGGGGGTTTTGCTATACCAATAGTCTGGAGAGATGGGGGTGGTGGTGGTGTTTGTTTATGGCTGTTGAGAGCGAAGAAGGTAGGAAAGGAGATAAACAGTAGGAAGAGGGAAGTTTTACAGTGCAGTCTTCCTACAGGCTGGAGCCAACTTGATTAAGGATTAAAACTGTGTTTGTCTGTTACCTTGTAATGGGATGGGGTAATTAATTAATGCGAGACGATATATAAAAATATTAACAGTTTATTAATATTAAATATTCAGAACTCGCATCACCCCCATCACCATTTAATAATAATATTAACAGGCTCTTTACAACGTTATGGAAACTATGTACAGGTTATAACAGAATCTGGAAATAGTTATTAAATATATACATTAATTAAACTCGATATAAACTGGAAGAGAAGGCTTTGCGGTCAGTATACCGCTTGCTCACTAGATAAGCATAGGACATAAGGAGTAACTTTCTGCTTAGGGCAGAAGGCAATTANGTGCAGGCCAAATGCGTGCAGGTATAAGAGGCAGCAGGCACAGACACACCTTGGAATGGCAAAGGCCAAAAGGCAAAGCCAGCATGCTCTCTGCTGATCTCCCTTTTATCCAATACAGCCCCAGACCAATGGGCCCTTGGACACAGGACAGCCAATGAAATGGCAGTTAGCCAAGATTTGCACATATTAGGTAAAGCCATAGGTTTGCTTTACCCTTCTTTGGGCAGAACACAGCCTTGCACAGGGCAACCCTGTGCACCTTGTTTACCACAGGGTCTGGGCAGGCAACGGACCCCAGACTTAGTGGCACCAGGCCCTTTGTCCCTTTTCCCACCGTTGCTCTCCCCGAAACAGCAGGAGGGAGAGCAGAAAAACTTTCCTGGGCAAGCCAGGAAATGTATAAGCCCAATTTGGCCTGCCTAGGCCTACCACGACATGCCTACAACAAGCTTTTCTTGTTGGTACAATGGGCTGATACTTTCAGAGCAGTCAGTTGCTTCCAAGGCTGCGTCTTCCTACAGTTGTTATTATTTTCCAAATAATGCCCAGGAGACCAAAAAGCACAAGGGTGAGGATGGTTCTGTTTCCAAGAAACTGCTCCAGAGCTCCCAAGTCCCTTTTACCCATTTCCATGCAATCCTTCAAGTCCCTTACAAGTTCTTTTCCAGTGAATTTTCCTGAAGAATAAACTGGACTTTCAACATATTGAAGGAATAAAAATAAACATCTCTGACAAACACTTTAATGAGTTTTAGGTCCTACAAAGTAGCTATTTTGTGAGCTTTCCTCCAGCCCCTTCGATTTCAGATGGCAGCACTGTGCTTGAGTACAGTGTACTTTGGCCTGGAGACTGGTTTCTCAGAGATAAGCTGCACCAGTGTGGCAGGCATTAGGACTGATTTCTCACAAGGGTTGCTCTTCTGAAACACCATTTCACACCAGCTGAGGAGCTGCTTCTTAAGAACAAAGGAAACAAATCACAACGAGTCTCCCAAGACAGAGAGCTGGCATTTCCTCCCACTTATGCCTCCACCAAGTCAAAAATAGCTTCTCTTCAGGAGACAGCACACCCAGATGAGGATTCAAAACCATCATCAAACGAGGATGCTGTGCTTCAGTGTTTCTCTGAGAACAGCAATACACCAAATCTCTGTCTCCAATAGTCCAGATCTCCAAGTACTTTGGATTTCATAGAACAACTTCCAGTGAAACATCTGCAGTTCTTAGCTCAAGACACCAAAACTTTATGAAGTTGTATTCTCACAGCCAAAAGGGATGTAGAACTTTCTCCCTCAGCTGAGAACCTTGCATTTCAAAGCCCATCTAGGTAAATTACCTTTCCAGGGCTGGGTATTTCCTTTTTGGATATTCCTTGGAAGCAACCTTCAGGGAATTGACTAACTTCTTAATGGCTTGGTCAGACAAGAAGGAAGGAAACTTGCACTGGTCCAGTGGGAGGCACCACTTCAGGCAGTCAGCATCCTGCAATTCTTCCAAGTCGATGAATCATAGCAGAGCAACTCTCTTTCAAGGACAGACTTCTTCCTTTCAGATAGGGCCAAGGTAGCAAAAGCAAGGCCTAAAATAGTTCCAGCCAACGTTTGGCTTTAAAAACAATTTCAAAGAGTCACTACTGACTGCTAGGAAGAAACCTAGCCTTGATACAGAAGAACTGGACAAAGAATACCTCTTTGAGGGAAACAGGGACCTGTTCAAAACCCAAAAATCATTCATAAGATTTATGTTTAGGTTAAACATCTCCATGTAGCATTCCAAGGAAATGCACAGGCAACAAAGCTTGCTGCTTCTTGTGGTTGCTGGAAATCAGAGCTAGTCTGATAGTAGAATTCAAAGCACCTACAGACCTTGCTATAAAGAAGGTTCATGGTAGCACCTTCATCTCTCTGTTCTAAATGAGGTTGTATCTCCAGGGTCTGCTGTGTGCTTTTCTGTACAAAACTCTGCTCACCTCCTCAGTCAGATGGGTTTTCATTTACATTTTGCTGCAGATTTTGTTGCTAGTTCAGAGCTATGCTTTTCCAAGTTAACTATAGCCTCCAGATATTTTGAGAAGCTAGTGTCTAGTGGCTGGATATTCACAATAGGTTAGGACATTGTATCCATCAAGACCTGAGTCTTGTATAACAAGTGAAGAAAACAGCTGGATAAGTGCTTCTTGAAACTCCTCAAAGGGGATAGTGAGTCGAACAGATTTCTGTAGATAATAACTCATATCTAGTGAGGAGAACTCTAAAAAAATGGTCAGGTGGTAGGAGCTTAGAGTTGCAATTCTGATGCCAGAACTGAAAAAAAAAATACCTATTTAATCTGACCTCCTCATAAGGCAGCACTTTGGAGTCTAACTCTAGTGCCTCTTGGTACAGTGATGACAAGTAGGAGCCAAGGAAAGAAGTGGAAAGAGTCTTGGGCACAGTCCTTAGAGAGACATCATGGTTTTTAACATAATCATATCAGCATTTCATCTAAGACAGAACTCAGATTCATCTCCTCTTGACTAGTTACATCTTATGGTAAAGTACTGTAAAAGGATTTTCTTCTTTCCCTAGACTCCAGTAAGAGTGATAATTGATTAATTGATTCAAGACAAAAAAAAAAAAAAAAAAAAAGCTGGGTTGTATTCCTGGCAGAAGTCACTGGGAAGCAAAACCTTTTTGTATAAAAAAAGGGGGGGAAAAAATAGTATTTGAAAATGAATTATGAGAGATTAGGAATGATTTTTTTTTTCCTTTAAAAAAATAAAATAAGCAAAAGGAGAATATTTGATTAAAGCTCAGCTATTTCATCCAGTTTCCTTGAAGATGTTATGGGTAAGATCAGTTAATAAAATCAAAAGGTTTTTAAGAGTCAAATGCACTTCCCTACATTTATGTGCTTTGTATAACCTTTTGCAACGTAGCCCATCTCAGCAGTAAAAAAGCAAACTGAGCTGTCCACTGCCCCACTATTTAACAGGAGGCCACAGTAAAAGGCAAGCTGTGCATTAAAAGAAAATACAAAAATGGTTGACATCCAAAACATTTTTTTCCTGCAGAAACGGAAATAACTGCTCAGGATAAAAGGCTAACCCGCATACATATGGCCCCAGCAAGAATCACAATTTCTTCTACATGAGCAGAAAGAGAGATTTCATTCTTTTAAATAATGGTTTAAAAAAAAAAAAAAAATTCCAGCCCAAATGACGATCGTCAAGCCTACAAAATGTTATTTTTAAACATCAATCTGTTTTCTTTTACTCAGAGAGAAGCCAAGGAATAAATTGCTAAATATAGTTTATATGTTGGAAACAGTGACACAACCTTCATTCTCCTGGTGCTTTAAAATATGTGACTTTAAATACAAATTTCAGAGAGCACTATTTTGTTCAACAGAGATTTCATTTCACTGAGTGAATCACATTAATAACACTTAGCTTATATAGTGCTTCTCATCTGTGGATCTCCCAGCACTTTACAAAACGTAAATTCATTACCACTATTTTACAGGGATGCAATAAAGGGATTTGCTGAAGGTTACACAGCAACTTAGTAACGTGGCTGTTGAAGGAGTCAAGTCCCAAAATCTTGTTCCTTGCCTATTAGAAGACAATGATCTGGACACTAATTGGGTTTTTGCACTTCTTTCAGCATGTGTCCCTGGAAAAAAACACCCTGAGAATGTATCATGGTGAAACAAACCGATTCAGGTTTGTGATCCAGGTACCTAATATTTGTTTGCCCTATTTACCATTGTCAGTGCATAGAATCATAGAATCGTAGAAGGATAAGGTTGGAAGGGACCTCAAGGATCATCTAGTTCCAACCCCCTGCCATAGGCAGGGACACCTCCCACTAGCACAGCTCTCTCAAGGCCTCCTCCAACCTGGCCTTGAACCCCTCCGGGGAGGGAGCAGCCACAACCTCCCTGGGCAACCTGTGCCAGTGTCTCACCACCCTCACTGCAAACAACTTCCTCCTAACATCCACTTTCAACCTCCCCTCTGACACTTCAAACCCATTGCCCCTTGTCCTGGCATTGCAAGACCTTGTCAATAGTCCCTCCTCAGCCTTCCTGGAGCCCCCTTCAGATACTGGAAGGCTACTCCAAGGTCTGCTGGAAGCCTTCTCTTCTCCAGGCTGCAGAGCCCCAACTCTCTCAGCCTGTCCTCGCAGCAGAGNCAGGCTCATATTGAGCTTTTCATCACCCCAGACCCCCAGGTCCTTTTCCTTGGGGAAATATGGTTCTATATGGAGAACTGAGAAAGCCAAGTAGGAGACACCTATACACAGAACAGTCTCTGATGAAGGAACTTACACTTGAACAAGACCGGGAGTTAAAAATAAGATGTTAAACTGAACAGCTGACAAATGTCCAATTGAGGTCAATACACTGATTTGATTTTTCTTTTTTTTTCCTTGTTTCACCTTGAGAATGAGAAGCTTTATGGAATGACAAAGAATCATAGAACCATAGAATCACAGAATGGTTTATGTTGGAAGGGATGTCAGAGATCATCTAGTTCCAACCCCCCACCATAGTCAGGGACACCTCCCACTAGAACAGGTTGCTCAAGGCCTCATCCAACCTGGTCCTGAACACCTCCAGGGAGGTTGTGGAGCACAGAATCACAGAATGTGACTGAAGATCACATTCTGTGATTCTGTGCTCCACAACCTCCCTGGGCAACCTGTGCCAGTGTCTCACCACCCTCACTGCAAAGAACTTCTTTCTAACAACCAGTTTAAATCTCCCCTCTGCCAGTTTAAACCCATTACTCCTTGTCTTATCATTACAAGACCTTGTCAATAGTCCCTCCCCAGAGTTTCTGTAGGTCCCCTTCAGATAATGGAAGGCTACTACAAGGTCTGATCAAAACCTTCTCTTCTCCAGGCTGAGAAGAAGAAGAGATTAAATGAGAGAATGAATATAGGATGGGTCTGAATGAAACAAAACACAGTAGAGGAGTAGTCCAGAGTAGTACACTCAGCCATGATCATGATATTCTGCCAGGTTTGCTCCAGCACCCATCTCAACAAGGTTTTTTCTCCTAAATTTCTAATATGGGGAATGTCTCATACTCAAGCGTAAGGAGAGAATGGAGATGTTAGAAAAGAAGACAAAAAGAATTCTGGAGTAGAAAAGTTCAGTGGCTGCTATCTCCAACCCTTCCCCAGGCAGTAGTATCTCTGTTGGTCACTGTTGGCTCCCTAATGAACTCAGGGAGACAGCTTGGGGGACTCACACCATTTACCAAAAGATAGCTATCTTCCTCATAAACATTATCGGCAAGTGGCAGGAATTTAAGTGGAGACAGCAAATGGCATCACCCACAAATTATCTGTGTTTTGCAAGGCAACGCTGTCTCCAGAACTAGCGGCTCAGTATTTTCCATCAGAAGCTGCACTCTTCTCTCAAGTATTTAGGAAAAAAACAGAACAAAACAAACAAACAAACAAACAAAAAAAATCCAAACTAAAAAAGGACAAACTAAACACAAGCCAAAAAAAAAACCCCAAAATACTTTTAAAGTGAATAGAGAAAGTAGGTAACAAAGAATTCAACCTTTTAATAGGAAAAAAAGGGGAATAAAAGAAAAGGAGATAATATTCAGATAGTTTTCTAAATTCTTAAATTTAATGGTTAAAGAATGGGATTCTGACCTCTCCCAGCACAAGTGATGGAGATATAGATTTGGCAGAAGTATTTCATTTAGTAGAGACACACCAGATCTGTAATCTGGAGCAGAACCTGAGGAACTCATCATGTCAGAGCACACTTGCATCTGTTCCCAGAGTTCTTGA
>VWYK01092387.1:13944-31764 GCA_013399775.1 Semnornis frantzii | reverse complement strand
TATCTATCTATCTTTCTGTCTTTCTATCTATTGGTCTTTCTATCTTTTTTCTGTCTTCCTTTCTGTCTTCCTTTCTGTCTTCCATTTAAATTAATTCCTTCATATTTTTGCTTTCTTTAAAATGTTTGATTTATTTAGCAGCTGTGGAGGTGCAGGTGGCTAGAGAGAGCGTTAGGGTCTCACAGGAGGAACAGCTTCCAAACCCTCTCTTCCCTCCCCTCCAAGTGGCAATTTCTCAGCTCTGGTTCTGGTGCAGACATGGTGATTGATGTGCAGTCTTCATTGGGTTTGAGTACATCTGATGATTTGATATCAACCTGAAACTGCATTGGTAAACACAGAACTGAATTTGGCTGCACCTCTTTGTGTCTGGTATCAGACTGTGGGAAGTGCTGCTCTGCCAAAGGAGGTGAAAAATTAAAATTCTCAAAGCCCTTTCATCCTTCTTTTTTTTTTTTGGGTTTTTTTTTTTTTTTGTTCTGATCTTATTTTCTTCCTCTTACAGGAGGTTCCTTCTGTGTAGAAAAACAAACCCCTCGTGCAGTGCAAACGTATCCGAAATGCTAAGGTTAGTTTATTTACATAAATGCCTCTTCCCCTCTCTCCCCTGCATTATTTTCAGTGCAAATCACTGTTGCTTGAATGTGTGCTGCTTATAATCATTCAGAAGCTATTATGGCTTCTGCTCCAAGAGATGATCTACTTCTTTAGCAATGCCTTGAGAAATGTTCTGCTTCATAATTGTTGCTCAAAGGCAGCTAATTTGCTCTCTTTCTGGGGTCAGGAAAAAATGAGGCATGCATGCTGCAGTTTTTATTTATCTGGATTACTTGGGCTAGGCAGAGATGGGGACAGTTGGTATGAAGGAAGGGCTCTGCTGGCCCTTATTAGCTTCAGGCTCCTTCCCTGGCGGTTCTGCACCGTCACTGTGGACGTTTGGGTCTCTCCTCCAGGGAGAGGAAGGCTGGGAGAACCTCTGCCTTTGATGTTTGTAAGTCTTCTTGGATCCTATAATCCTAGGATGGTTTGAATTAGAAAGGGTCTTAATGAGTTCTGGAGTCCCCAACACAAGGACATGGAGCTGTTGGAGCCAGTCCAGGGGAGGTCCAGAGGGCCGCAGCAGCTCTGCTCTGAGGACAGGCTGAGAGAGTTGGGGCTCTGCAACCTGCAGAGGAGAAGGCTTCCAGGAGACCTTGGAGTGGCCTTGCAGGATCTGAAGGGGGCTACAGGAAGGCTGGGGAGGGACTATTGACAAGGTCTGGGAATGGCAGGACAAGGGGAATGGGTTTGAAGTGTCAGAGGGGAGATTGAAAGTGGATGTTAAGAAGAAGTTCTTTGTAATGAGGGTGGTGAGACACTGGCACAGGTTGCCCAGGGAGGTTGTGGAGCCCAGAAGCACAAAATGTGATCTTTGGCTTTGGAGGTGTTCAGGACCAGGTTGGATGAGGCTTTGAGTGACCTGTTCTAGTGGGAGATGTCCCTCCCTATGGTGGGGAGCTGGACCTGGCTGAGCTTTGAGATCCCTTCCGACCTGAACCATTCTGTGATTCTGTGCAGATCATTTAGTTCCAGTCCCTCTGCCATGGGCAGCTACACCTTCCACTAGATCAGGTTGCTCCAACCTGACCTTGAACACTTCCAGGGATGGGGCACCCACAGCTTCTCTGGACAACCTGTTCCATGCCTCACCACCCTCACAGTAAAAAATAAGTTGTCCTAATATCTAATCTCAGTCTGCCCTCTCTGACTGTAAAGCCATTGCCCTTCATCCAATCACTGCACTCCCTGGCAGGGAGTCCCTCCTCAGCTCAGGTGGCAGCTTGGGTTTGGGCTTGGAGGTTCACATCAGGATTCACCCTCCTGAGTGTGAGAATGTCCCACCTGAGACTGAGTTTATCCCTGCTCTCCTTTGACAGGGTTTCTGGCTTCCCATGCTCTCAGAAAGGCATTTTCAGTACTCTCCTCCTCTTGGTGGTGTTGGCTGGGACATGCTGCTGGCACTACAGAGAAATCTTTCCTCTGTCTTTCATCTTTTCCATCATGCTTTAAGGAAAATTTGCTTTATTACAGCTGCCATGGATCTCTGCATCTCCCCATGCTGGCCAAGCATGGCACTTCTGGTGAGGGCACAACCAGGAGGTGTTCCCTGCCAGCACACAAGGAGGCAGCTGAGTCTCCAGCTTGATGAAGGTAAAATTCCATACCAGGATTAACTGGAGCCAAGCCAAGATGCTGAGAGTATTATTTTCACTTACAAAACCTGTGAGATTGAGCCAATCATCTGATGTCATCTCTGCTGTACAGGACCAAACGCTGACTAGGGTGTTGCTGCTTCTTCCCTTAAGTGCCCAGTTCTTCTTTCTGCCCTCAGCCTAGGCTGCCAGGCTGGGAAACTCATGCCCAGAGGCAATGGGAAGCTTGGGATGGTTTTATGGGAGAATGAGGGAAGTTGTGGCAGTAATCACCACCTGCCCTAGAAACAAAGCAAAAAAGGTCTTGCCTGGAGTGCCAGAGATAGCCAGAATGGTTCTGCAGGTTTGGGCTTTGGAGGGAAAAGGCTCAGGTAGAGCATTTCAGGATTTTTTCCTGCATAAATGTTGGCTGGAAACTGTGGCTTGTGCACAGTGTGGCTGGATGCTCCCTGGGCTGTCTGGTGGCTGTGTAGGTAGTGGCAAGCAGCTGGCCCAGACCCATGCACTCAGCTGAAGCTTTGCCTGGGTGCTGCCTCTCTCCCACACTCTCCCACACACCCCTGTGGTTGCTGGTCCACAAAGGAGGTTAGAGGCATAGCACAACATCAAGAAGCAAGCACATAAACTCTACTGCATCAGAAATCTGAGCTTCAAGAAATACTGAAGGCTTGCTGCTGAATACTGAGCTGTGTTCTGGGCTCCTAATAGACACCTTAAAAGGGGGCACAGTGAAAGGGCAGCCAGTTCCTATTGCTTTTAGCAGATTTCAGGGACTGCTTTCTGGCTGTTGCAATGAATAGCACAAATAAAATATTCATTCTATTTTCTTATTTGCTTTTTCTAACCTACTGAGTCCCTAGAGCACCGTGGAATTGAAGTGCATCTCTGATTGATAGCAGCAAAAATGCAACTGAAAGTAATTTAAAAAATGCTCTAAGTGGAAGATTTATAATTAAAAAAAACCACTCCAAACCAAAAAACCACAACCAAACCCCACCCAGAATGTAAGGAGCTTTGTTTCTTGTTAGTGAAGGAATTTATGGGTTTCATAAATGTAAATGGCAAGCAGCAGCCCAGCAAAACGAGCAGACCTCAACAGGAGGTTTGCCTACAGTTGGCTGCAGGCTTGGTTGGGCTTCCAGGCAGGTCTTGTGCAGGCTTGGTTGGGATTCCAGGCAGGTCTTGTGCAGGCTTGGTTGGGATTCCAGGCAGGTCTTGTTCAGGCTTGGTGAGGCCATGTTGGAAGAACTCCCATGAGTAAGGGTTGTGGGGACAATTAGTTTGGGAAAAGCCAGCACTGAGTATGTTTCAGTGGCACAGCTACTCCAGCAGAGGTTCAGGAGCCATGAAATAGAAGCCATCTCTTCAGCCTGCCTTAGTGTCTCACTGATTACTTTCCACCTCTGCAAAGGTCTGGGTTGGCACCAAACACCTCCCAGGGTGGTTTTTACCTATAGAAAATGTGTTCACAAAATGTCTTGGGTGGTAGCAAATTTTTCAGGCAGTTCTGGGTTCTGTTGTCCCTAAAGGGGCAGGGAGAAGGCACCTTTTCCTCTCCAGTGCCTGTGACATGCATAATCAATACATCCTATTGGCTGCACTTCCAGAGTCTTGAGAAGGGATTTGCTGTAGAGCTATCAGAGCAGTGGTACTTAATTAGCAATTGATTGTTAAGGGAGTGTACTGGTGAGTAACAGCTATTTTATATATAACTTCATCTGTGTGCAAAAGGTGATCCACAGGCTCTGGGATCTGTTTTTAAATCCCTCCTTGGAACATCAGATGTTTTGCCCCAGGCAGCAGAGGCGTCCTTCAGGTTTGTGCCAAGGCACCTGCCTGTTTAACCAAAGATCCCTGGCTCCTGTTTGCCACCAGCTAATGGATGATCTCCTGTGAGGGGGACAAATCCTGGCTGCAGGGCTCTGCCCCTCTTCTGGTGGCTGATTCCTGTGTGCTCTCACCCCCACTCTGCCCTGTGGCAGATGCTCAAAGGGCTCTGGGAACATTATCAAACTGGGCTACAAAAACTGCCTCTCAGATCTGGGAAAATGCCAGTCCTGACTTTGGGCTGTATCAAAAAGGCTCCACAACAGTGTCCCCCTCTTGCTACTTCTGAGGTGGCTGGAAACAGGACTGAGCACCTTGGAAACAGCAGCCTGGTGTTCTGCTCCCACCCCTGGTGAGGGTTGTGTGGCTTCAGCTGCCTCATCTGCCTGCTTGGGCTTTTGTGCTCTTCATCCTCTTGCCATCGAATCACAGAACAGTGTGGGTTGGAAGGGACCCTTAAAGGTCACCTATTCCATCACACCTGCAGTCAGCAGGGACATCTGCAACCAGAGCAGGTTGCTCAGGGCTCCAGGAAACCTGACCTAGAATGTTTCCAGGGATGGGGCACCTCCCAGCTCTCTGTGCAGCCTGGAGAAGGATTTCATCCCCCTCAGCATACAAACCCTCTTCTTTATATCTAGTTCAAGTCTCACCCTTTTAGTTTAAAGCCATTAACCCTTGTCCTGGCAGAGCAGATCCTGCTGTAAAGGTTGTCCCCATCTTTCCTATAGGTCCAAGCAGCAAAGAAACTGGGGGACTGCATTCCAGAGCTGTAAAATCCAAGTTTTCTCCTGTCAGTACAGAAGTTCAAAATGTTGATTCAACATCTTCATTTCCCAAGCTTTTCTATTAAACCCAGAGCAAGGGGTGGCAGTGAGGATTGAGTGGTGCCTTCAGCCCAGGGGCAAGCAGGAACAGGAGGACCAACTCTGCCCCCTGGACTGCCCCTTGCCAGATGCTCTCCCAAGCACAAAAGCTGCCCTGGGGTTGGAGAGATGCAGCCCACCCCCTGGATGCCAGGTCTGGACCTGTGAGTCTTACAGTGTAAAAATTACTCCTTCCACTTGAAAATGCTTAAAAGGTAATTTTTTTTTTTCCCTCCCATGAATCTTCAGTTCCTTTGAATGAGCAGAGAGATGCAAAGTGTGTCAGTGGTAAATGCCTACCTTTTCCCTGCTCTGATCATGCTGCTGGTTGTGAGCAGCAACAGCACGTCCACATCCAAGAGCTGAGGGTTTAGGGCTGCTGTGTGCAAACCACACCTGGCACTTTTCAAATCTGGGTGGGGGGAGAGGCAGAGGTGCCCCAAATTGCTGACAATCTGAATAAGTTGCTCCTCAAGGTAGGAGGTAAATGCCATGAAATCAATTTCTGTGCCCAATTTGCTTTTGGTGACCCCTGCAGACATTTGAAAGGGCAATTTGCCATTTTGCTCCTCTGGTGATGTTATTTCAGGTGAGGTGATGAGATGAGCAAGTCAAAACTTGGGTTTGACCCTTCCTTCCATAGTCCAGAAATGGAAAGTCAAACTCCCTATTTTTTTCCACCCCCCAGAAGAGAAGGCAGAAGATATAAACAAAAGTAGATAGAGCAGGTAAATCACTCCTGTGTTTTTGTCACCTTAAGCCCACTCTGTTGTAAACAGCATCCTTATTGTCCCACAGCCCAGAGAGGGGAAGGATCATTTCATGTCCAGGGAAAATGTGACTGGCTGCACAGCTGGTGGATCATGGGAGAGCCCTCTGGGTCATTTATCTGCCTGCCTGTTTAGGCAGCAGTAAATGGGTATGGTAAAGAGTGACAGGCTGGTATTGGGTGATATACTGAGCAATTCAGGGTGCAGGGAACATAAAAGGAAAGAAACCAGACAGTACTAAATGCAGGCCTGAGAGACAAAATGATGGAGTAATATCAGTAAAAAAAAAAATATATATATACACATAAACCAAATAAAGCTGTGATGAAAGTGGAGTGAGGTAAGGGAGGGCAGGGTGAAGCTGCAGAAGAAATAGGATGTGGGGAGCAAAATGTGGCCTTTCAGTGCTTAAAAGGGACCTGTAAGGGAGCTGGGGATGGAGTTTTTGTCAGGGGCTGTTGCAGCAGGACAAGGAGTGATGGATTTAAACTGAGAGATTTGGACTGGATATAAGGAAGGTACCATGACAAATGTATCTAGTGATTAGATTTTCTTAAGCAGATAAAATAGGTCATACATTATTAAAAGTTAGAGGGTGGCTTACTTTGTTAAATAGTTTCCTGTTTTCAGTCATTTAAGAGGATTTTCATCATTCTAACTGGATCCTTAAAAAAACAAACCAAAACCCAAACCCAACCCAGCCTCTCACATTATGAATTTATCTCTGGAGCTGCAGTAAAATCTCCCCTTCTGCTGGGTTTAACACAGCAGGTTTGAGCAGCTCTTCGGTGTGACAAGGATAAATCTGTGCTCAGCACTCACAAAATAGGTCAAATGCATGGAGGAAAACCTGCTCTGAGCTGACTGAATCATGGGATGCTAACTTTGCTGTGTCATATCCCCAGGCCTCTCTGGGATGACAACCCAGGAATGAAAAGTTGGACAGGAGTTCTGCCTCACCCCTGCTGCCCAGGGGTGAGTCTTACAGCTGGCAGCAGACACAGATTCCTCCTTGCTGCACACCTACAGAAACTCCCTCATCTCCCCAAAATAACATGGATGGGATAGGAACAGATGTGCTGTTTGGGGTCAAAACTTGTGGCTTTTGCTACCCTGGGGGTGGCCCTGTTGCAGTGATGCAGCCAGAGGAGTCAGTGCCAGGGACCTGCAGCACTTTTCTGTGGCCATATCTAGGATGTGCTTAGGCAGGTCCTTAGTTCAAAGCACACAAAACATCTCCTTGACTCTCTGTAGAGCTGGAAACCACTTCTGCAGAAAGACATCACAGTGGTGGCTCAAACAAGAGCTCTGAGGAGAATGGGCATCATGAGCAAGCTAGCTGTGTCACAGCAGTTTCATCTGGATAGGGATGATGTTGTTATTTGAGTACATGTAGCTGTAGTGTCCTTACTAGGGGGGCTGCAAGAAAGCTGGAGAGAGACTTTTTAGGCTGTCAGGTAGTGACAGGACTGGGGGGAATGGAGCAAAGCTGGAGGTGGGGAACGCAGACTGGATGTGAGGAGGAAGTTCTTCAGCATGAGAGTGGTGAGATCCTGGCAGGGGTTGCCCAGGGAGGAGGTGGAAGCCTCATCCCTGGAGGTGTTTAAGGCCAGGCTGGCTGAGGCTGTGGGCAGCCTGATCTAGTGTGAGGTGTCCTTGGGCATGGCAGGGGGTTGGGACTGCCTGCTCCTTGTGGTCCCTTCCAGCCCTGACTGATTCTGTGATTCTACTTCTGGAAGCAGCTGCTCCTAGTGGACTTGCTCTGTCTGCTCTTGTGCTGGAATGCAGTGGAATGCAGTGGAATGCAGTGAAATGCTGTGGAATGCAGTGAAATGCTGTCATTGTTTGCTGGATGGCTGTTAGTTATTTTTGTTTTAAAGAAGTTCAGACTGGACTTGAGTTTTGTGGATGCAGTGATTCCCTCCATCAACAGCACAGCCTCAGCATCCCTTAACTGCATCTCTAGGGAACCCCCTGGTACTTGCAGCTCCAACTGTTTCTTTCCCAGGAAATCTGCCCTCCCTTCCCCTGGATGTGGATAGTGGGCTCCAGGGATGCTTTGCTGGAGTTAGAAGTGTGGAGTGTGTCTCTAAACAGCAATCCCCTTTGTGGCTGTGATAACCTCACTCTGTGTGGAAGGCAAGGCAGGGAAAGGTCTTTGCTCCTCAATGTGAGAGTGCTTTGCAAGACAGCTCAGGGCCAAACCAAACCAAGCTCTCACTGACAGGCAATGGCATTGCTTCTGGATCATAACCCCATAGCATGGTGCTCCAGCACATCCCAGCTGTGCTTCAGTCAGCTTCACAACCTGCAGTCCTGTGACCTGCCCCTCCAGAGCACCCAAGGGATGTATGGGAGCAGCAGAGACAAACTGGCTCAGAGCAGTTCAGTGTCCCTGGGTTCTGCTCAGGACGTGGTGCTGGGAAGTCGTAGGGAGAGGCAGAGATAAAGGAGTCTGAGGCTGGGGATGAAGTTTGGAGCTGCCTTCCCAGTTGTGGATGTGCACAAATGGAACTGATGGAGTCTCTTTTGCCTGCTGAAGGAGGCATGGAACAAATTATTTTACATCCAAAGTCTGTAGTAGAGCCACGAGGGACTTGTAATTAGAGAGCTAATATGCACTTTCCCAGTGATTAGGTAAACACATTTTTTGGTTATTTATAGGAGCTTCCATCACATGCATTCAGCTAACTACCAAAATGTCCCTTGTAGAAACCATTCACCATGGTTTCTACATTCCAATTATTTGTTGATAATTTGGAAACAATTTTCCTACTCTTCACCAGGAAGCTGATCCATTGATTACCACCCTGCCTGGCTGATTGGACACCAGCCATGGATTGCAAAGTCAAGCTGAAGGTGAAAACAGGACCTTGCTGTGCAGGAAGTTGGTGGAGGGGAAGCAGCTGTAAAACTGGCTGAGAGCACAGTGCTGCAAAAGAAGAACCATAGAATGGTTTAGGTTGGAAGGGATCACAGCCATCATCGAGTTCCAACCCCCTGCCACAGGCAGGGACACCTCCCACTAGAACAAGTCACTCATCTGCAGAGCTGAAGATGAAATGCAGCTTTCCAGTTGCAGCTTGAGAGCTGCTGTGGGCAATGAGCCTCTGTGCAATGGCAGTAGCAGAGACACAGGGACAGGTGTGTGCCCCAAGGACCCTCTCTGAGACCTCTGTGGCTGAAGGAGGTCTGCTAAATGGGCATCAACCAGCTCCTGCTAGTGTCAGGTCCCCACTGGCTGGCCTGGGGTGGGCAAATGCATCTGGACAGGAAGGAGACCTGTGCCTTGTGTTGGAAAACGCTGGGTGCAGCCAACTGGAAACTTTTGCCCACCAGTCTGCTTTGCTATCTCTGCACTCAGCCACAAGCTGAGGTCAGCATTCCCTGCTCAGGGTGCCCTGAGCTCCTGCTAATTGCCATCCTGGGACATGCAGGGCAAGAGATGGTCCCAGCAGCTTCCCCATCAAAGCAGGAATCCTTTTTTGCTCAGCTGGGTTTGCATTGGTCTTCAAGAAGCTGAGGTGGGAGAGGGCCCTAGGGCTGCTGGAGGATGGGGCTCCCAGTGCCAGACCCCCAGCTGGAAATTGCAGGTATCTGTCCTGTGATAGCTTTGCCTTGCAAAACACAAGTGTTAACCCAGAACATGAAAAGACCAAAGGTTCAGAATACCTTCATAAGCACTGCAGGATGGCAGTGCTTCTCCTCTGATTCCTTCTGATCCAAAAATTGCAGGTCAGGCTCCCCCCAGGATGCATCTCCTGAAGTGGTGCTTTGAGCAGAGCCCAGCTGATTTACACCCCTGGCCCAGGAGTGAATACATTTCTTTTAACCTCAGTGACCTTCTGTTAATGCATCCAGCCTAGGAATTAAACATCCCATCTGATCTCTCAGTTGTAGCTTTATTACCCGAAGCTATAAGGCATGCAGTGTTTCTCTCTGACAAGTGCTTATGCTTTGTTACACAGAATCATATAAAATCCTACAAAATTTGCTTCTGACTCTCAATTTTCCACAGCAAACTCCAAATTTAGAGCCCTATAAAAGTGGCTGATTGAATTTGGTGTGAAAAATCTTTGATTTCTGCCCATAAATACCTCAAGAAAATGTATCCTTACTGTTTCTTCTGCAAATATTTATTCAAATACATTTTTTCAAAGACACTTTTCAACCTCCAGAGATGAATTGCTGCCTAGAATGAAACCAACAAGCTGTGAACACAGTGTTTAGGCCAGGAAATAAAAAATATTGTGGGTTTGAAATACATCTTGCAAGGCAGCTGCATCTCTTTTTGAAGAGGCAAACCAGGAAGCCTGGCACAACTGACCAGTGATGCCTGGGAACTGTCTCTCCTGGAACTGCAGGACTGAGACCCCTTGGAAAAGGCTTTGCAGGGAGCAAGGAGGTGGGAGGTGAAGGATGACAGTGGGGGCAGATTGGGCTTTTCAGTCCTTCAAAGACCCTCCCTTTACCCTGGCTGTGCTTGTATCATAACCACCATTACCATCACCACTGCAAAGATAGAGGCAGAAAAGAACAAATCTCAAGCCAAACCCAAAAGACAACAAAGCAGGAGGTCTTAACCTCTGAGGGCACCAAGCAGCCAGCAGCCTTCACCTTCCTTGGGGATAAAAAATCCTGTGCAATGAACACCTGTTAAAAAGCCCTGTTCAATGAACATCTGTTTTCTTACCTTCCCCCACCCCCCTGCTCTTTTAGATGGCTCCTAAAAACACAGTGTGGAGGTAAGTGCCACATCTCCCTGGTACAGCACTGCCCAATTAACTGGGGGTTTGCTGAGCCAGAGCCTGCTCTGCTTCAGCAGCCAACAGGCAGCCATGGTTGTTTCAGCCTTGTTAACATCAATCCTCCCTTGCAGCCTTGCTGGGCAGAATGAATCTGAGCACAGGAACAAAACACTGCCAGGCTGTAGGGGTTCAGTGACAGCAGCCATGGAGGAAAACAGGTCAGGAGGCTGCAGCAGAGAAACTGCACCTGAATTTCTGCTGAATATTTGGCCTCAGAATCCAAAGGTGGAAAGATTATGGGATGCAGTTGAGGGGACTGAGGTTGTTAAGTCTGGAGAAAACTTAGGGGAGACCTCATTTAACAAGGCTAAGTGCAGGGTTCTGCACTTTGGCCACAACAACCCCAAACAATGCTACAGGCTGGGGACAGAGTGGCTGAGAGCAGCCAGGCAGAGAGGGACCTGGGGGTGCTGGGAGAGAGGAGCTGAAGATGAGGCAGCAGTGTGCCCAGGTGGGCAGCAGAGCCAATGGCATCCTGGGCTGGCTCNCAGAGAGAGTGATTGGCATTGGAATGGGCTGCCCAGGGAGGTGGTGGAATCATCATCCCTGGAGATGTTCAGAAGTGTAGGTAAGGCACTTAGGGGCATGGTTTAACAACCATGGTGGTGCCATGCTGACAGTTGGACTTGGTGATCTTAGAGGTCTTCTCCAGCTGAAACAATTCCCTGAGTTCCCCTAGGCCTGAGTCTCTGCTGAGCTGGCACCCCTGTGTCCCAACAGACTCCTTGCTCCCTTCCTAGTGTGCCACATCCCTGAAAATGCCCCTCTGACTCCAAGTAGCCCTGCCTTTGTCCTTCACCCTGCACTGGTGCCAGGATGGCTCTAAAACTGGGAGGATGATTGGCTCTGTCACAGCTTGGGGCTGCAGAACAGTGCATTTAGGTGGAATATTGCTGGGTAGTTCCTGTGGGATGCTGAACCCACGAGAGACCTTGTGTTAAAGAGCCAGAGCTCAGACTGGCTCATCTCTGGCAGCTAATGGCCATGGAGAGGAGACAAAGTGATGGACAGCACAGCTGAAGTGCTTTCCAGCAGGCTTTCTGCACTCAGCTGTCCTGGGGAGCTGTGCAGAGCAATGGCTGTGTCCAGCTATTGTGATGGCTGGCAGAAGCATGGTGACAGCCACTCTGCACTTGCCAGCTCTCTGGACCTGGGGTGAAGACCAGTAAAACACCAGCAAATGTGTTTGTCATCTGTCCCTAGCCCTTGACATCATCTCTTCATCTTTTCCAGGGCCACCATCTGCAGGAAAGGCCAGACTGAGACTGCCTCAGTAAAGGAATAGGCACAGGTAATGAGTCCTAGAGCAAAGCACAGGGAGTGGTTTCTCTGCTTGGTGGTGGGAGGGTCGGGGGTGGTTTTGGCATTCATCTCTCAAAGAACTGATCCTGAGGTTCAACAAGGCCAAGTGCAGAGTCCTGCACCTGGGGAGGAACAATAAACTGCAGCAGTACAGGTTGGGAGGGGATCTGCTGGAGAGCAGCCCTGTGGAGAGGGACCTGGGAGTGCGGGTGGAGAGCATCCATGGGCAGCAAAGTGCCTTGGTGGGCAAGAAGGCAATGAGGTCCTGGGGAGCATTAAGAAAAGTGTGTCCAGCAGATCCAGGGAGGTTCTCCTCCTCCTCTACTCTGCCCTGGCAAGACCTCATCTTGAGTACTGCCTTCAGTTTTGGGCTCCCCAGGGAGCAGCTGGGTCAGGGACAGGGATCTGCTGGAGAAGGTCCAACAGAGGGCTATGAGGATGATGATGAGAGGCCAAAGGACCTGGGGCTCCTCAGTCTGGAGAGGAGAAGGCTGAGAGAGGATTTAATAAATGTTTAATAAAGTCTCTGAGGGCTGGAGGTCAGGAGAGGGGGGACAGGCACTGCTCACTGCTGCCTGGGATAGGACAAGGAGCAATGGATGGAAGCTGCAGCACAGCAGGTTCCAGCTCAGCACAAGAGGGAACTTCTTGGCTGTAAGGGTCCCAGAGCCCTGGCACAGGCTGCCCAGAGAGGCTCTGGAGTCTCCTTCTCTGGAGCCTTCCAGGCCTGTCTGGATGTGTTCCTCTGTGCCCAGAGCTGGATTGTCTGGTCCTGCTCTGGCAGGGGGAGCTGGACTGGATGAGCTCTTTGGGTCCCTTCCACCCCCTGAGATCCTGTGAGCCTGGGATCCTTCTGCCTCACCCACCTGAGCCTGCAGAGCTGCAAAAGGAAAAGCTGGGCAACAGCAAAAGCTCCCTCACTGCTGGTGCTGAAATAATCAAACACTGCACAGACATGGCACTTGAGGGCATGGTGATGTTGGCTACATAGTTGGACTTGATGATCTTTGGGGTCTTTTGCAACCTTTGTGATTCTACAAAGGGCCCAACAATGCTGGAGCTGAGGCACTGAGCAGTCCCACCTGAACAGGGAGCCCTTCTGCGAGTGCACTTTGCTGGAAAGGGTCACAGGATGTTAGGGGTTGGAAGGGACCCAAAGAGATCATTGAGTCCAACCCAATCCCTTTGCTTCACAACTGAATCCAGAGCTGGGCAGGTGAGGCTCTTTCATCTTCAGCATTAGGAATGACCACTCTGATGGGATCACAATATCTGAGGTCTGCCAGAGCCAGCAAGCCCCAGGGGACCCTTTCAGCCTGCTGACACTGCTTTATCAGCTTCCAAAGGGGAAGTAGCACTCTTAAGAGTTTCTAGAACTTTACTGGGAGGAGGGAAACTGCACCAAGAGCAGCACTAAACTGGGCTTGATGAGCAGGTCAGAAAAGGCTGTGGCTGCAAGGTGCATACTGTGCACACCAGAGCAGAAGTCTCTGTAGGAAAAAGCCTCCCAACTTTTTGTTCTCTGCCCTCAAGTCACTGTCATCTTACAGTTCTCTGCAAACATGAAAACAAATCATGCTGTCAAAAAATCATACATTAGAAACAAATTATGCTCTCTAAATGCATCTTGGCAATGTAATTGATAAAGCATGAGCACGAGGAGTAATTGAAAAAGTAGGGGGGGGACCTGGAGGATAAATGAGTAAAACAGGAGAGTAATGAACACGTGTAAATAAGGGCCACAAACAATAAATATAAATTACAGTGTGACAAACTGTAAATAATCAGAGCAGTCCAGGCCTGAAATGGGATCCCTCTTCAGGGAAAAACTCAGGTTAGTAAACCTGCACAAGCTTTAGAGAGGAAAACAAGGAGAGAGGAGGTGATGAGGCTCTGCCAGGTGGGGAGCACGATGGATTGGCCTCTGCATGCATTACTCAAACCCCTCACCAGACACCAGCCCAGTGTACAAATGATGCTGGCAGGAGTGATGCTGCCAGCCTTCCTCGTGCCACTGCAGACACAGCAAAACAAAGCCAGGGATGGCATTTGTCTTCCCTAATTTAGCCATCCTGAAGGGGCTTTTGGTGGCTAACTCATGTCTCGTGGCTCATTCCATTTCCTGCCCCCTTATGGATGCCTTGGGGATCCTGTGGTACTGTCCTCAGCTTCTGCTGATGCACCTACCCAGGCAGGTTTTTTTCCCCCATTGTCATAGAATCATAGAATGGGAAAGTTGGAAGGGACCTCAAAGTCGTCTAGTTCCAATATGGCAGGGACACCTTCCACTAGTACAGGTCACTCAAGGCCTCCTCCAACTTGGTCCTGAACACCTCCAGGGGGCTTGTGGAGCACAGAATCACCCAATGTGATCAAAGATCTGTGATTCTGTGCTCCACAACCTCCCTGGGCAACCTGTGCCAGTCTCTCACCACCCTCACTGCAAACAACTTCCTCCTAACATCCACTTTCAATCTCCCCTCTGACACTTCAAACCCATTCCCCTTGTCCTGCCATTCCCAGACCTTGTCAATAGTCCCTCCCCAGCCTTCCTGCAGCCCCCTTCAGATCCTGCAAGGCTACTCCAAGCTCTCCTGGAAGCCTTCTCCTCTCCAGGCTGCAGAGCCCCAACTCTCTCAGCCTGTCCTCACAGCAGAGCTGCTGCAGCCCTCTCAGCATCTTGGTGGCCCTCCGATGAAGGAGTATTGTATAGGATTTTAACCCATCTCTTTGTTTCCAAGTCCTAAATCAAAGGATCCTTGGGGGTTAAATTCCCATCAAGCCCAGCCTGTGCCAGGACCCAGCAGCATGAGTGGGACTGCAGCCTGAATTAGGGATGAGGCTCAGCCACCACTGCAGGGGTTCTAAAGCAGCAGAGATCAGTACTGAGCATGCACCAAGCAGTGTGGGGAGAGTCCTGGGATGGATGAGGGTTGGCAAGTTTGCACCCTGGCCTCCTGGGTGACGACTTCTGAGAATGGTGGTGAGAGATGCCACTTTGACCTTCATTTGCTGTTTCAGAGTACAATTGCTTTGTCTTAGGACCCCTCTCAGGAAGGTCTCTGCTCACCTGCCTTCTGTGGGTGGGCTAAACCCCTGAGTTAATGTGGGTTTATGTCTAGTTGGATGCAGTTTTGTTAGGACAGAGGAAATATTTCCTTGGTGGACAAGTCTGAAGGAAAATGTTGGCTGCTCACTCTGACAGCAGCTCATTTGGGAAGCACCCCCAGGAACAGTCTCTAAGGCAGAGGTTCATAGAATCAGCCAGGTTGGAAGAGAGCTCCAAGCTCCCCCAGCCCAACCTAGCACCCAGCCCCAGCCAATCACCCAGACCATGGCACTAAGTGCCCCATCCAGGCTTGGCTTCAACACCTCCAGGGATGGGCACTCCACCCCCTCCCTGGGCAGCCCATTCCAATGCCAATCACTCTCTGTGAAGAATTTCCTCCTGAAATCAAGGTTGCATTCCTCCACCTTGCTGCTGGCTTGGGGATGATATTACATGGTGGAAATACATCATGTTCCATATCCAGGGGTAATAAGAAGAACAGAAATGACATTAAAATGCAAACTATTGCCGGTGGTTATTTCCAGAGGTAGTCCTCTTCCATTTAGCAGCACAGAATCCATCATGTTATGCCTTATTTCAGCTTTGATTGCTCCAGAGAAAAGCTGTAGGTCACATCGTGCTGAACACTGCCTCTGAGAAGAGCTCTTGGTGCAGTTTTTCAGGTAGCTTTGCCACTTGATTTCACAGCCCTGATGGCTACTCAGACTTTGCCCAAAGCTGCTGGCTCCTGGGGATGTCTCACTGCACCAAGCTCAGCAACTCACAAACACAAGGGGCTGCTGCTGGGGCTGGAGAAGAAAAAAATGGGGAGAAGTTCTGAACTTTGGGTGCAAACGAGGTTCAGCCAGCAAACCACACATCTCTGCAGCAGCCCCACCGAGTTCCTGCTGTGCTCTGACTTGCCCCTGGGGAAAGGCAGCAGCCAGAACGTCCTGATTTTAACACAACCTGCAAGCAAGAGCTTGGGACACAGCCTTGCTCCACTTAATGGAGGATTTCATGAGACTCAATTAGCAAGGTTATTAATTAATCAATTATGTAAAACAGATGAGAAATCAGATAGCCTGTTCTACAGTGATACTGCTCTTTGTTCAAACTTAATTAACTCACAGGCTTGGGGACTAAAGGGGAAAAACAACAACAAAAAAAGAGTAAGAAGAAAAAGCTCCAAACCCTGCAGAAGAATCAGGAGAGAACAACTTCAACTCGGTCTGGAAACTGGGCTGGAGACCAGATGGGACAACAGCCCTGCTCTGAGAGGATACTGGAGTTACTCTGGGCAGTTTAACAACCTGCCTGGTGTTTGTCTCGACCACTACAGTCAGCTGAGCCAAACTGTGCTCCCTCACTCGCCAAATGAAGCTATGGTAATGCCTGCTTGGGCACCTTTCAGAGCTCCATGGCAAGGGAGGAGAGTTCAGCAGATGTGTTTATGTGCATCCTGTCTCCCTCCAAGCAGCAGCTGTTGCAGTAGGTGTGGAGGCTGAGCTGCAGTGTGACAGAACCGCAGCATCGCTTCGCTGGGGAAAGAGCCTTAAGATGATCAAGTCGAGCTGTTGGCCCAGCCCCAGCCATTGAGCCACCCCAAAGTGCCATGCTACTTGTGTTCTGAACACCTCCAGGCATGGTGACTCCACTGCCAGCCTGTTCCAGTGCTGGCCACTCTGCTTTCCTAACACCTAACCTAAACCTCCTCTGTGCAAGTTGAGGCTGTTTCCTCATTTGTTACTTGAGAGAAGAGACCAAGACCCAGCTCAGTCCAGCTCCTTTCAAGGAGTTGAAGAAAGTAAGAAGGTCTCTCCTCAGCCTACCCTCTGAACAACCCCATTCCCTCAGCTGCTCTTCACAAAACTTGTGCTCTAGACCCTTCACCAGCTTAGCTCCCCTTCTCTGCAAACACTGCAGTACCTCAGAGGCTTGTAGTGAGGGCCCCAAAACTGAACCCAGTACTCAAGGCGTGGAGCCACCAGTGCTGAGTACAGGGGGACAGTCACTTCCCTGCTCCTGCTGTCCCCACAGGGAAGTTAGTGCCACTAACAACCACCAAAGCTCTCTGCAGGTGTTGCATTCTTATGAGGCTGGCACCAAGAGCAGTGGGAATATTGATCTTCTGTACTGGCCCCTTGTAACCCAAAGTATTTCAATAGCCTACATTATTCTCTGGAAACCTACATCTCCTTACATTCTCAGCTTTATTTAATTTTACTTTAGGCCAGCAGTGATTTAGGTCAGCTCCTTGCCAGTTGTGATATATTGATACATCATCTGTGATGGAGGGAAGCTGCCTCTGTGTGTTCCTGCTCGTGCAGACTCTCCCCTGAATGTATTTGCATTGACTGGATTTGTGATATTCAGCAGAGAAAAATGTCATAACCTGTGAGTCTCTCCAAGCCTGCAAATAATTTCAGAGGTAATATGTTTTCAAAGCCTAAACCAATGTTCTTCTGGACCTTTCCTCTAACAATCTGCTCCAGGGTCGATTTTCCCCATGTTTAAGGGCCAGATTGCAAATGTGTTGGCTGGGAATGGAAGTGGAGCCATGCTCCAGCAATGATTTTTATTGAGCAACCATAGATGAGAAAAGGCAGTTGCCACCTGCCAGGACCCTGGGCTTTAACTTTGCCTTACAAACTCTGCTCTCACCAACCCCTTTGTGAGGAATTGCAGGAGTGTGCAGGGATGTGGCTGGTACTCAAGACCAGTAGCTGCCAGGCACCCTACTTCTTTCTACATGTGCTGTCAGCAGAGGGGTTTCTTGCACAGCTACAGCTGGGAGGTGGCTGCATAGCCACTGGATGCACACTTGGAGCTTTTTCATAGAATCATAGAATCAAGCAGGTTGGAAGAGAGCTCCGAGCTCCAAGCTCCCCCAGCCCAACCTAGCACCCAGCCCCAGCCAATCACCCAGACCATGGCACTAAGTGCCCCATCCAGGCTTTGCTTCAACACCTCCAGGGATGGGCACTTCACCACCTCCCTGGGCAG
>VWYK01092387.1:0-11454 GCA_013399775.1 Semnornis frantzii | reverse complement strand
ATGTCCCCAGGTGTCATGGCCACATGAACACCTCCAGGGATGGTGACTTCACCACCTCCCTGGGCAGCCTGTTCCAATGTCTGACCACTCCTGCAGCAAAGAAATTGTTCCTTGCATCCAACCTAACCCTCCCCTGGCACAATCTCAAGTTTCCTCATTCTATCACCTGATAGTAGGGAGAAGAGCCCAACCCCCACCTCACTGCGACCTCCTTTCAGGGAGTTGTAGAAAGCAGAGGTCTCCCCTCAGCCTCCTCTTCTCCACACTAAGCAATCCCAGTTCCCTCAGCCACTCCTCAGCAGCGCTGTTCTTCAGCCCCTTCACCAGCTCGGTTGCCTGGACACACTTCTCATATATGCATTTGTATGTAGTAAAGAGAGGGGAGGTGTGTGCACAGCTACATGCCTGTAACACAAAATAAAGCTTGCAGGATGCCTGCAGTTTTGTATCTAGAAGGGATATGAAAAGAAAAAAATAATCCAGGAAACTCCAACCATGAAGCCTTGCTGCCTGCAGCCTCATTTACAGCTCACATGCTCTCAAGTTTCAAGCAGTGTGCTTGCCTTCCAGCCCCCGGGGCCACAGCACCTGACATCTGCATCACTTCAGCATGAAAGATCAAACATTTCCAAGAGTCCCAGAGTGGTTCTGGAAAGGGAAAACCTATTTGTTCTCACAGCCAGGTAAGGCAACCCACTGGAAGTAATGTGCAGTACCAAGACACTAATGAAGGTGGTCAGGGCTGAAGGGGCTCTGGGTAACCTCATCTGCTTGGGGATGCCTCTGCTTCCTGCAAGGGTGTTGGATGAGATGAGCTCTGGAGGTCTCTCCCAACCCAGTGCCTTCTGCAACTGATTTAATAGACATTGAAGGCAGGTTCTGAGCCCAGGTGACACAACTCAGCCAATGCTGACCAGACAGACAAGTTCCAAATGTGTGACCTGACGAGAGGATAATTGCACAGATGTTTGGAAGGGGGCCTGCTGCTTTCAGCTGGTACTTTAATATTGCACAGGCAGACAAAAGGTGCTGAAATAACACTTTAAACTCTGTCATTAGCACTGGACTAGCACTGGCTGTTTAAACTGGCTAATAATATTAAAGACAAGCTTTGATTTAGTAATGGAGACACGAAAATCAGGTGCTGCTGATTGGGGATGGCTTCCCACTGATTCAATTCTGTCTTCATTTACACAGCAGCCACTGCAGAAGGTGGCAGTGTTTAATGGGATTGTCCTTGATCCCTTCAGCAGAGACAGCAAAGCATCACCATTTGGAAACCCTCCCACTCCTCCTAGTTCCTTTAAGAATCCTTGTCAGTGTCCTTTGGAAAGTTCTGGGTTTGGTACAGTTGCTGTTTCTTTCAGCTTGGTTTCATTTCTGCTTCGAAAGTAACCACTTGCTAGAGACCTTCCATTAACAGCACAGGTTACAGCTGTGGTTGAGCAGAGGTGCAAGGTGCAGCCATCCATTTCCAGGCAGGATTAAATGCTGACTCCAGGTACTGCAGTGCTTTTTGACCCTCAAAGCTGAATGAAACTCAGGACAGGCACTAAGGAGTCGCAGACAAATTAAAATTTATTGAGACAGACAAAAATGCAACTATTTCAGACTACAGTTAAGCATTTACAGTTAACCCAAGATAGCAAAATGCTCACATTCCACTTAACTCCTTATGGAAAAAGCATTCAGAATTTACTATGCAGTTCTACTTACTATGATAGTCTACATCCACCTACAGTAGGGACACCAAACTGAAACACACAGTATTTGGATCTCTCCTTACAGATCTACACGTTCAACAGTAACAGACAGCAACAGCATTGAGAAAAGTATAAAAAGACCAAACCCACCTACTGTAGAAAGGGCTTTTTGATGTATAGTAACTGTACAGAGCAGTCTATGGATTAAAGGAAGGGACTGCAGTAAAGGCCAACAAATGTGGGAAGCTAAGCTTGAGCGATCCGGTGGTGACCTCAGAGCTATGTCATTTGCTGCTGGAGGGGAGAGATGCTACAAAACTCCTAATATCAAAATATTCCCATGCCAGAAATGTACACTGAGACTAACAGACTAGGCTGGAGAGGCAAAGAGAAGCATTCACTAACAAACAGTGTGGTTTTAAATATAAACTTTACATTTTCAATATAAACTGTAGAATAAATATTAAATAAACACTTCCAATGGTTTCAAATAATAGTAAAGGATAGCTTTTAAAAAAAAAAAAAAGGCAAAGGAAGAGGAATCTTTGTGTTCACAGCAAAGGCCAGTAATGACCCCAAAAAACCCAGCTGTGCTGAAATCTGAACTGGAGGAGATTTTGATTTAACCACAGTAGTTGAAAGGACACCTTGAAACACAAAGCCATGCCTAACAGTGTCTCACAGTCTCTACTGCAACAAGAAAATGAGGTTTAAAAGTTGGTTTGTTTCTCCCAAAGAATGGGACAGCTCTGATTTGATTCTTCACAATGAGAGGGAAAAAAATGTTTGGAAGGTTTGATGCAGAGGGGAAGTCCTGCTTTGAAATAAAAGGGAAAAGGAAAAGAATTAAATGAAGCTGGAAGCAAATCCCTTGCAAAGCATAAAGACTGGAAGGGGCTTGATCTGGAAGAGCACTGTGGTAGAATCACTGGGTTCCTTTAAAGCAGCTTCTGAATGCAGCTCCTCCAGCTGCACACCCGTCCTGCTTTGAAATTGTACACAGACACCTGTGTACACACAGGCTGTGGATCCCCCACCACTGCAGGATGCCACTGGATCACAAATGGCCTTTGCTCAATTGCTTTGTGATCCCTGGGATCTTGCTCCTGACACACTCAATAATCTGAGCTGCCCTTCCAGCAGGCCAGGCTGCCTGCCCTGCTGCTGCCAGGCTGTGACTTTGTGGGATTCAACACTTGTGGTCAGATCCTACTCAGCTAATCATAAAAATAGCTTTTTAAATATTTTATTTTATTTTATTTATTTTTTTTTCTTTTTTTTCTTCCCCCAGTTGCTGGTCCTGATTCAGAAGAACATCAGAACAACTGATTGGAGGCCTGGAGTGGTGTCCCCCCTGAATGTGGTGTACCAGTGGGCTTCAAGTATGTGAGGTCAATCAAACCAGCCAAGGTATCTGACCTCTTGCCTGGCTCTGCTGGACCCAGAGCTGTTTGCCTGGGACCCACAGCAGGTTTGAGCTGGTGAGTCTGAGCCTGGAATTGTTTTACAGTGTAAGAGAAAGCTATACATGCTTTGATTTGGACTAGTGGCATGTAAGAGATTAGAGCTTGCAGGGGATCAGCAGTGTTGAGAACTGGCTGGTGGTAAGCTGAAGGATAGCCACATCTGCTTTTAAAGGCTCATTTATTTGACAGCTTTTATTTCATCAGCTTCCATGTTTGCATGTGACACACAGGGCCTCAGCCTTGGACCCTAGGGCTTGGTCAGACAGGCTTTGCCCTGGTGAGGAGCTGTGCAGGAGGAAGGATTTACTCTGTGGCCTTTGAAGTGAGGCAGAGATCCAGGATAAGCCATTGCAGAGGGACACAGAAAAAAATGAGTTGTATGTGGAGAATGAGTTCAGTCAGGAGGAGAAGCATAACAACTCTACAGCTCCTGGGGCTCAGGTTAATATGTCAGAGGAAATAACAACTCTGTGCCTTAGCAGGTAGGACAGCAGAGCTGGACCCAGAGATTATGGAGGAGTACCAGGAGGAAACAAGTCACAACATCTGATAAGCAAGCTACTGACAGTGCCCAACTGCTGCTCAGGAAATCACACATTTAAAGAGAAATGCTGCTTGTACCTGTTCCTCTGGCAACTCAGCATCATTTTCCATGAAAGGCAGGTAGGAAAAGTGGGTGTGTGAGAGAGCAGCTCATGGACAATGGCTGACTTCAATTCTCAAAAGCTACAGGACACCCACAGGGGTGAGGAGCAGGTTGGATCTTTTGCAAATGACTCTGCTGGCAGATTTTGGGGAGGATGGGTGTATATGTGTGTGTGTGTGTGTGAAGCAGCACACTACAAATTGCTCATGATCCTACACATCCTTTGCATTAACAAGAGCAGGCTTGCTCTGTGTTCTTGGGTCACTGATTAAGATAAATAGGAAGTGAGAGGAGAAAACAAGTGTGCCCCTGCAACACATGGTGTGTGAAAGGTCTTCTCTTCTGTATTGCTCTTCTGATCATGTCTGAAAGCAGAGGTGCTTCATTGTAGGGGGAAAGGGCAGAAGAGCCCTGTGGTTGACTCTGGAGAGGGCTGAGGACCACAGCTTTTGGGGCAGCATCCCTAAAATATTGATTTCTGCAGAGCAGAGTGGTATGTTCTGGCTTTCAAGTGAATATGAACTAGACATGCTTTGACTCCACACTGTCTCTACCTCTACACCAAATGCTAGCTCACAGGAAATCAAAACATCAATCTAATTAGTTTTCTGTGTAATAAGCACATTTTTCAGTCCACAGAATTACTCACAGGGTGTCAGAGGCACAGCTAAAATCCTTGTATCTGCACCCTAATGACAGAGGTAAGGTGTCCCTTACTGCTTCTGAGAACAGCAAAAGTCCTGGCAGGTCACACAGTACATCACTGCATCAGGGAATTGCAGTGGGGAAGGAGACAGCCAACAAGTGGATGTCAGCATGCTGTGGCACAAGTGCAGAGCTGTGAGCAGAGGGCAGATGCTGAGGGTATCACAGATTGTGCTGCAGTGCTGTCTCCTGCCTGGGTGTTATGAGCCTGCAGCTCATCGGAACGAGCAAAGGAGGTTTGCTTCTGAACCATGAGCACCTAAAGCTGCTGCTTTTGTTTGGTTTTCCTAAACAGGCCAAATAACTATTGAGTATCTAAACTAAAGAAATGGCAGCTTATTACTTCTGCTGGCTACTGTCTTTGACAGCTTCATGACCTTGGAATGAGGGATTGCTACGAGTGCACAAAGACCAGGCAGGTCCATAGTGTGTGAGCAGGAGGCAGAGGCTGTTTGCATGATGTTAGTGCAGTGTCAAATGAGTTCAGACAGAAGCTGAGGAGCAGCTGTGGAGATGGGTTTGATGCTACAATTCATAAAGCACTTTCCTTAAACACTTTGAAAGGCAGAGGAGCTCTGTTCCCTGCCTGGAGGGGCTCGGTCCAACACAGCTGCAGGTTCTGAGCAGCTCTCAAGATCAAGGCCATGTTCCTCAATCAGTGTCAGTGAGCTGATCCTTGCTCTGCTGGGGGCTTTGCCTTCAGTAGAGGCTGGACTAAGCCTCTAAGACTCATTCTTAGTGTAAGGAAGAGAAAATCCCACCAGTGGGTTTCTTTCTGGATTAAGCCCCTGGTACTGGGTGGTGAGAAGTCACTATCCAGAGAGACTTACCCTTAACTGGAACATAATAAATATGGACTAGAAAATGAGGCACCTACTTCTCCTCCTTCATGAAAGAACTGGTTCTGATATGATGCAGGTAACAATTTGTGACACAAATTCTCTAGCATGAGAAGGGCTTCTCAGCCTTGTATTGGTTTGTTGAACCCCATCTGTGTTCTTCTTTCCCAGGATGCATTTCATAAGCTGTGCAAGTGGGGATTAAGACATGAAATGCTTTGGAAACAAAACTCATTGCCCCTGTGGATAGAACAAAAATCCCCCAAACCAAGAGAACAAAAGCTGTATTCCAAACAGTCCTTGCTGGAAAGTAAAGTTGTCTTCCAAATTAAACAGACTATACAAAATTAAACTCAGTAGAGAGGGAATATTTGTGCCAGGTACTCTCAGATACAATTGCAGAGATATGATGTGACTTGCAACATTGTGCAAAGTGTGAGTCCTCATTCCTATGGGCACTACCATATATAACCAATTTCATCATCCTTTTCATCATCTTCATCTTCATCATCCTCATTAGCTGCTCTTACATGAATCTTCAGTTTCCCTTCTTCATCTCTTTTTGCTGTTTCAGGTTCATCTTCCAAGTCATCCAACAATACAACAGATCCACCACTGCCAAAATCCCCTGAGGTTTCTTGCTCTTCTTCTGTAACAGGTGAGCAGGAAAGGTCATTCCCTCCCATGACACCAAATCCCTTCTCCATCACCACCCTGCTCAAGCCACTGACCATCTGCAATGTTACTTTTCATATTAATTGGTTCAGCTATTCATGAAACCACCTCTACATTGCAAATTTCATCCTCAATTGGGATAAATATCTAGCAGACTACTCTGAAAAAAAATACTTGCATGAAAAACATCCTCCCTCTTCCTAGAGCCTCAGCTGGGGACTCTCAGTGTGCATGCATGCAGGCCAGAAAAGCATTCCCTGTACGTAAACAATTTCATCCCATCACATCTCTGTGAACCAGGCTAAGGATCTGCCACAAACATTGATTTGGCACAGCAAAGGCAGCCACTGAGCATCTGCAATGTGGTTCTGGGCACTTCAGACCCTCTAGGTCTCTGCTTTCCCTTTTCTGTGTAAGGAAGGAAGCTGCATGCAGAACCATCGCCGTGCGTGGGAGCAGGCCTGCAGGCCTGCTTGCCTAGGTGGAACCACTGATGGGGCACTTCACATCTCTACACAATATTGTCCTGTCAGCACTTTCATTTGGCTTGGTTGTCAATTTGTAACTTTGTACACATGTAGGCCTTCCTTTGTCTGAACAGACATTATCCCTGGAGCCCAGTGCAAGTTTCCTTCCAGAGTGTACAGCAGAAGGCATTTAAGAGCCATGCCTGGCCATCCCCCCACAGCCTTTGTTTTAACATCCAGTAGTACCTTGTCCAGGCTGATGGCAAAAATACCTTCCTGGTGGTTATCACCTGTTAACTTTTGCTGCATCCTCCCAGTCCATAAGACCACTAAGGGCCCCATTTGCAGTCTGGGCAGGAAAACACTGGAGCACTTTGAACACTGGCAGTCCTGCTGCCCTGTTATCGCGCTCCGTCGTACGGCGGGGACAGGGCTTACCACAGCGTTAATTCCCTTCTTGTGGGAGGACAACACATCATTACTCACCACAGCTAACTGTCCCTTGCTTTCTGGAGCCAGCTATCTCATTGCCATACTTGTCAACACACCAGCACTGCCCTGTGCTGCCGTGGCACTGAGTGGCTTTGTAATAACCTTCTTCGTTGCACCGTGGGATGAAAGCGCCTGAATAAAATATAAGGAACAATCAGTAACAGAGGCTTCTGTAGGAACAGGCAGGCACAGAGTGCTAGAAACTTGTCACTTCTTTACAGGAAGATCTTTACAGCGTTGGCAAGAAAATGTATGTGATTAGCTGGTGCCTAAAAGGGTGCAGAAATTGTGTATGATGAAGTGTTTTCAGCCACCCTGCTCACTGGGGAGTGCAGAGACACAGCACATGCAGGGTGATGGGAAATGGAGAGAGCTTCAGCCTGTCTCTGCATGATGAATACTCCCACAGAGCCCCTTTCAGATCTAACTCCTGGTTTTAAACTTTTCCTTCCAACTGGCTTATTACCCCAACTTCATTAATTCTGCATCTCCCTTCCATTTGCACTCCTTCAGTGTTTATCACACAAGTCTTCCCACAACACTCTAATTATCCCTAGAAGGTATCTGCCATCTGCTTGCTGTTCTTACTCATCTCAAGCACAACTTCTGACTTACTGAGCATGCCTGTGTATAAAAGAGGTAATGCAGGAGCTTTAGAGAGAGGACAAGAGGATCTGAAGCCATTGAATCATGGAATTGTTTCAGCTGGAAAAGAGTCCAACAGTCACCCTCACACCAGCATGGCCACTGAGCCATAGCCCCAAGTGCCACATCTACAGCTCTTCTGAACACCTCCAGGGATGCTGACTCCACCACCTCCCTGGGCAGCCTGTGCCAATGCCTGACCACCCTTTCAGTAAAGAAAGCTTTCAGCAAGTCTTCGAATTTGGAGGCCAAGATTTGCCTGGCAATAAAGCCAAAGCTAGCTCACCCTTGTAGAGCATGGTTCAGCCTGGCTCCTGCAGACAAGGGGGGGCTCAGGAGAAATCCCTTTTATTGTTCCACCATTTGCAGAAGGTACAGCAAACGTGTGAGAGGAGTTAGCTTTATTCCCAGGGGAGCTCACTACAGCCACCTTTCCCTTCTTTGCCAATTGCTTCTATTTGAACCACTGCAGAAACCCAACCTTGCTCCCAGATTTCTTGTCTCAAATGGTTTTTGAGACAGTCCTTTTCTCCCATGTCAAAGACACCAGTGGTTTACTGGTCATGCACTACATTTCTCAACTAGTTCCATGTGTCTAGCATCTCTTCAGACAGTTTCTCTGTCAAAGGGACTATTTCCACTCCATCTCTCACAGGAAAAATGAATGAGAAGGTGCTGCCCAAATGTCATGAGAGTTCCTGTACAAAAGCCGTATGAGCACAAACTCACAGGCACAGGTCTACAGAAAGTGAATTTCCAGACTCACCACACTGCAGATCCTGTTCAGATCAGTTTTGGAGACCACTTCAAGGCCACTGATGAGAGTAGTTAAATAACTTCAAAGCATCACCTTATAGGAGATGTGCTTTATAGGTATCATCACTATGCTCATGTCCAAATGTGAGTGCACTGCTGACCACCGATGACTCACTGTTTATTAAAGCTCCAATAACCATGGATCTGAGTCTGTAGTTCTGTCTGCATTAGCCTCTGCAGGTTTTGTAAATTAATGCTCACTGTTCAAGCCTTCATCCTAATATTGACTGAGAAGAGTTTTTGTCATATGTATGGTCTCTCTGTAGAGCACTCCAGGTGTTTCTCCAGCTATACACGACCTCGGGAAGAGTGCCCAGGTGCTGGCTTTTAGCTGCTGTAAACCAGCATAGCTCTACCTGTGTCACTACAGCTCCTGTTATGTCAGATGAGCACCTGGCTCCCAGGAAGAATTGAGGGAGGAACCTCAGTGGCAGTACAGGGTGAGCAGAGAACAGCCTCTGTGTTTTACACAGCCTCAGGCTTTCTCTTTCCCTTCTTTGAACCAGGCCTTTTTGCATCACTTCTTGAAAGGCATTAAAATGCTGCACAGTGTCTGTAAAAGCCATAGATTTAAAAATAACCTATAGCCCAGGCTGGCTGCCAGCATAACTGTGTGTGGAAAGGATTCACCCCAGGTCACAGTGAAGAGTAGAAGGTACTTTTCCTTCTGCATGGGAAGTCTGTGCCAGTTTGTATGTGGTACTGGAAGCTGAGCTCTTTAGCTACGCATACTAACGCCACAGGGGCTGCCAGCCATCAGAGGGAAGGTTCCAGCATGTCCTCTCCAACGTGTCAGGTGCAGGTGAGGATCTGGTGAGGACAGAGAGCTGCTCGGAGCAAGTCTTGTTCAGTGAATCCTGCACAAGTCAGCCCCTGTGTTCATTAGGAATAAGCCCTGGCTGCAGGCTCTGCTGCTCTGGACAGCAGTGGAAGTACTTCCCCCATCGTTTGGTTTGGCTTTTGGCTATCCCATATTTATTTTATGCTTTGCTGTTATTTGCTATATGCAATAAATGTCATCAGTGCAGGGGAAACTGATGGCTCTGTGGCAGGTAGTACAACGTGCAGGAAGTTTGGCATGTGTCACTAAGGTAGTGCATGACCAGTAAACCACTGGTGTCTTTGACATGGGAGAAAAGGACTGTCTCAAAAACCATTTGAGACAAGAAATCTGGGAGCAAGGTTGGGTTTCTGCAGTGTTTCACATAGAAGCAAGAACATCTGCAGGCTTTGGGAGGAGGAAGTTTTCCTCTCCAGAGGTTCTTGCCTGGTGTGGAGAGGACTGCTGGTGGATCAGCTTTGCTATCAAGCACCACAGAATGGCAGTCACTCCCCAGTGCACTGTCTCAGGCTAGTGAATCCTGCTTCCCCAATCTCTCTTTGTCCCATGGAGCATTTACTTATTCCATGCAAACCTGCACAGCACTGTTGCATCTCCATCCTCTTTACAGATCCAGACACATATCTCTTTATTTTTCTTTTTTTTTTTTTCTCCCCTTGCATCATTTCATCATTTCCTTATCTATATAATACTCCCCTTCCTCAGAGGACATGGGGAGAATAATTATATGCTAAAGATAGTGAAGGAGACAGGTAAAAGCCTGAGAGAATTAAGTGCTAGCCAGCACACAGCTCCTTACATTAGCTATTATATTAGCTGCATTCACCAGGCTGATACAGGAGAAAATAGTGATGGGAGCAGAAATTTATTACCTTAGTGATGTGGGAGAAGCACTATCAGGCTGCAGAGTTGTGTGCTCTAAAAGTACACTCTCTGCAGTTAATTGTACTCTAGATAAATCTGGTAGGAAAAGATGAATAGTGCTGTTTACTTTTAAATTCAGTCCCCTGGGATGCTAGGCTCTTATTTGAAAGCCTCCAAATTCAAAATACCTAATGGCAATGGCTTTGAAGTACTTTGGTGCAACTGTTGTGTGTTTTGAATAAATAAAAAAGAGAACAAAATATCAAAAGTCATCATTTTTATCAATGGAGATAAGTTAACAGGAATCCTCCTCATGCATAATGCCCAGTTTGTGAATGCTGTGCTCTGTGTGTCAGGGACAGAGGAGGAAAGGGAATAATTAATTTTCTCTGAAAATATTCCTATCTCTTTTCAGTCTTTCTTGTTGCTGCAAGTGGAGTTTTGCCAGTGTGTAGTTTGGTTTGCATTGCACTGCTCTGTCAGTGAAGAGCCAAGACAATGATTTCTGCTATACAAACAGCTAAGGGAGCAGGGTAAGAACTCACAGGCAGCGCCATTATGCAGGCAGACTTTTAAGGTAGGTGAAGTAAAGAGTTCCTTTCTGTACTGTAATTTTCTAGCTGGTGGAACAACCTATGCCTGACTCTTCTTAGTTTGCTGAGCTTAGCCACTTTCATCCTTCCCTTTTCTTTTTTAAATACAGTTGACAAAGTTATTTGTGGTAAGGGACCATTCCTTCTGCCTTTACTTTATCATTTTACTCCTGCTATTATCATCAGATCCCAGTGACACATGCTAAACTTCCTGCACGTTGCACTACCTGCCACAGAGCCATCAGTTTCCCCTGCACTTATGTTTCAGCCCAGATGACATTTATTGCATATAGCAAATAACAGCAAAGCATAAAATAAATATGGGATAGCCAAAGCTACCTATTAGGAACTGGGCTGCTTATTCTTTTAGGTGGCTTTGGAATTCATGGTGCCCATGAGACAGAGAAGCTTCCCCTGCCACAACATGGATTGGAGCACAAATGTGAAATATCCACTACTGGAGCACACAAACAGCTGAGTGATCAATCCTCCCTTCACCCCCACAGCTAGCAACAGCAGGAGCTGCAGCTCTGAAATGTCTTCATCTTTATGTGAACTTTCTATGAAAGGATGATGGAAGTAAGCCACAGACCCTGTGGCCTTTGGGAATGTTTGTTCTGACTGTAAACTGCTGAGACCATAGAATAGAACAGCAGAATCATTCTGCTCAGATGAGATGTTTAAGATCATCAAGCCCAACTG
>VWYK01092383.1:3651-14531 GCA_013399775.1 Semnornis frantzii | reverse complement strand
TGCTGAATGAGTGAGCAGCAGAAAGGATAAATAAAATATCTCTCTCTGCTGCACTGAGCCTCATAGTCAAGAAATGCAAATAAAACAAAAGGCTCAGTATTGAGCTGTGTTATATTCATCCCACATCACATATCCATTATATGATTCAGCCTATCAAGCAGAGGTAGTCATGGTTATGCTGATAGTTAAATTACTTAAAGGTCTCCAAGATGTTTATGACTACCAAAGAGATTTCCTTATCAAGCAGATTGTCTGTCTCATCTCACAGTCTGGCTTCACCAACCTAGCAGTCCTTTGGATGTCGAGCAAAGTTAACATCGAAGTGATGGGGAAATATCAGCTTGAAAGAAAAGGTCTTCAACCAATCTTTCAAAACCAAAAAAAAAAAAAGAAAGAAAGAAAGAAAGAAAATCTATTTGTTAAAAACTTTGGTGAGAAAGGATCTGCCTTGTGTTCCCAATGTTGCTAGATGTTAAGTAAATATTCACTGATTGCAGAGGGAGGGTGTGTGTGGGGGGAGAAAGTTTCTTTGGCAACTCTCTTATTAAAATGCATTTGTAACCCCCATCTGTCAGGAAAGTTTTGAGAAGTTTGTTTACTTTGGACAGCCGCCTTAGCCAGGGTTACCCCAGCACACAATGATAGCAGTCTTCAGAAGTTGTGTGAGGAACAAGCCACTGGGGATCCATTTTTGTTTTAATTGGCACACACAAACACTTTTCTGGTCTGTCAAAAAGATCAAGCTAATATGCATGGCGGGTGTTAGATTCGCAGCTTTGGGGAGTAGTAAAGCTCCCTTTATTTAAGTAATTTAAATGATAGACTGCAAAAACTTTGCGAGTCAGAAAAATGTTTTATACTTTCTTGGGGAATATTTGTTTTTAGGCAACAGAAAATGTTCTACACATCTAAAGATGTTGAACCTTATGTTATAATTACCCTGCTCTGTAAAACTTGCTGGGAAAACCAGCGCCGCGAAGAGGCAGCAAACAGATCCTGGGTTTTCACAACTTCCATTCACTGTTAGCTGTGGTGAGGCCAGTTGCTGCCAGATGTTTAGAGGATGCCTCCTCAGCTGCGTTGCCTTGTGGTGCAACTTCATTTACACATCCCTTTCCTGGGAATCTTCGTATGGAAGCAACCTGTTTGTATTCCAGAAGTCACTTGCTAGTGAAATGGCCCCACTCACACATCAGTGGCTCTGAACTGGATTCAACAGCCTCAAGCCTGGGTTCAAACTTCCCAGAAAGAATAAATTTTCAAACCAAATTCTATTGTACCAGTGATGGACAAATAAATGTTTAGGGTTTGTTTCTGGTTTGTTCTGTTTTGTTCTGTTTTGTTTTATTTTTTCCTGGTAAATTCCTAGAATTAAGTTCTTCAACTTAATTTAGTAGCAAGATCATGAACTCGGGGACTGTTAAGAAAAAAATAAAATAAAAAAATAAATCTTTGAGCCTAATGTTTTCTTTTTTTTTTTTTCCTCGTAGTATATACCAGTTCCCACTGAATTACTTTAATGGTAGCAAGAAAAGAATCAGGTCTTCTCTCTGCATTATAAAACAAACCTTTTCACAGAATGACAGAATCACAGCATGGCAGGGGCTGGAAGGGACCTCCAAAGCTCAGCCAGTTCAACCCCCTTGCCAGAGCAGCATCACCTAGAGCAGATCACACAGGAATGCATCCAGACGGTTCATGAATATCTCCAGAGAGGGAGACTCCACAGCCTCCCTGGGCAGCCTGTTCCAGGGTTCTGTCACCCTCACAGGAAAAAAATTCCTTCTCGTGTTTACATGAAACTTCCTATGCCTCAGCTTCCATCCAGTGCCCCTTGTCCTGTCATCAGGCATCACCCAGCAGAACCTGGCTCCAGCCTCCTGGCACTCATCCTTTACAGATTTACATATTTTCCTTTCCTTCCTGGCTGCAAAGAATCTCAGTTGTAGAACTGATTTACATGCCTTGTGAGGAAGATGTTGAACAAATAAGAGGTCACAATTAAAGCTTATTAGGTCGCAAGAGACCCGAACTCCTCCTTGGATGGGAAGAGGAGCTCAGCTTGGAGATGGACAGAGTCTACTCGGAGAAGAAAAGTGTTTTGCCAGAGGTACTGCGAGGCTTCCACCAATTTCATAGAATCATAGAATGGTAGCATTGTAAGTGACCTCAAAAATCACCCAGTTCCAGTCCCCTGCCATAGGCAGGGACACCTCCCACTAGTACAGGTCACTTAAGACCTTGTCCAACCTGGCCTTGAACAAAGAACACTTAGCAATTGCTGCCTTTTCCACTCACTGGTTCAGATCATGCTTTCTGCTAGCTTTGGAGATGTGTGAAAACAAAACACATGCTGCTTGAGCAAAAGGGAAGGTAAGGAAGAGGAAGTGCTCTGTGCTAAACATCCAAGCAATGGACCTGGAGAAAGTACTTCTTGCTGGTATTATGTACTGTGTGAAACACAACTGGACTATATGGATTGGCATCCAAAACCAGACCTTCTTCAAAGGGTAAAGAGCAGAAAGGAAGATGTGAGACAGGCAACAGATAACCATCCTGGATGTCAAATACCTCCGTGTAGCCTTCCATATACTCCTCTCACATAGTATCCTCTGCTCCAGCCTGATGGATGCACCGCCCTTGCCACAGGAGCGGGACAGATGAGCTTCTGCTATCTGTTAAGTCAAAGCCAGGGGAGATGGAAGTGACCAAACTAGGGAAGTGAGAAAGAAGTATCCCCAGAACTGTCTCAAAGCAGAGAAGCAAGAGATAATAATTAAGACACAATTCAGCCATGTCTGCGCTGTGGGAAATCGAGGAATAGCCGATTGCACATTTTGTCCAGAGATGGAGACTAAAAGAAATGTATGAATACCTACTGCTGGTTACTTTTCTCCTTGGGGTAATATTTTACTGTTATTGCCTTTGCAATCTGAAGCCGTATATTACGCAGCCACACAGAGGGAGATAGTGGCAATGGTTTCTCAGAGAAGTTCCTGCCTGTCTCAGTTTCACCAGCTGGACAATACCTTGTGATGGATGTCCTCCTGTCCCATTTTATATGCATGTTAGAACACTTTGTGAAATATGTGAGCGAGACTCAACACGATAAGTCCACCTAACAAACAAAAATATCAAAGGCAGGATGGATGCTCTACTTTCTGTGCAAGCAAAGATATATGTTTAAAATATAGATGTGTGGTGTGTAAAGATTTCATTCCGTTGACTCTTATTTTAAGCCCAAAATTTATTCGCCGGGAGGAGAACGTTTTACGGCTCCGTTATTTGCAGGCAGAAGCTGGTGCTGGCTTTTTAGTATTTCATTTACTGACACATGTCTCCTATTAATAAGTGCTGAGAGTGCACAATAAGGGGGAAAAAAGAGAGATGTTGCTATGAGTGCCTTTATACTTATAGAAGCGGAGTTGGCCGTGATTATAAGTGTTTATAAAACATTCAGGAATCGTTCCTTGTCTACTTACACTAATGAGAACACCTGTTAACTTCCCAGCTCCACACTCTTATTTGCATTGAATTCAGTTTTTTTTGCATACTGTACATCACTTTTGAAGACAATTAGATGTTTACAGAGAAATACAGCTAAAAGAAGAACAGCAGCTTGAATGCCCTCCAGCCCGAGCCAGCGCTAATCCTGGGTTGAGTGAAAAGCAGGGATCCACTGAGTTCCAGCACAGACAGGAATTCAGTGAGCAGTGAACAAAGGTGTACCTGCAAATCCTCTGGTAGCAGCTGTTAATTGTGGGGATTGATACCTGCTGGTCAATAAAACATCACAGGAAGAGCGATTGGCCACTGGAATGGGCTGCCCAGGGAGATGGTGGAGTCACCATCCCTGGAGATGTTCAAGAGGAGGCTTAGACAAGGCACTTAGTGCCATGGTTTAGTTAATTACAAGGATTAGGTGATAGGTTGGACTTTTCCAACCTGGTTAACTCTGTGATTCTGTGAAACAGCACTGCTGAATGGGATTTTTCATCGTTACATTTACCATTTGCCTTTCATTCGAATATTTTCTGTTTGTTTTGGTTTGGTTTTATTTTTTTTTCCTGTTGTGTGATTCAGGACCTCTCTGCGTACTGAGCATGTAGAACATGCAGTCAGTTTTCAAAAGAGCTGTTTGCATTATTTTATTAACTTGCCAAAAGCCAAGAAAACACCACAGCAATCCTCCCACTGCTAGAAATCCAAAACACCATCTCTGCAGTAGAGGGTTTTGTGGCCTGGGGCAAGGAGGCAGGAGGTCCCTTTCTATAAAAACAGGTCTACTGAATGTAAGTGCAATATCCTGCTGCTGTGTGACCATGCCAGCTATTGTCTAATAACAATGTAAGACATCAAAGTTGGTCCACGAGCTGAACACAGACTCTGCCAGCTGTGTCAAGTTCCTAAGTGTCACAGGCAGGAAAATATAACAGTGACTATCTTCCCCTGCATGCAGGGAGCAAACAATGCAGAACATCTTTGGCTTGCCTCTTACCGTCTTTATTTGTAGGTAAATATTAAGCAAAGCTAAACAGGCTGAGAAGTGTTTTGAGTAAGGCTATTAAATCCACTTCAGAAAACAAACATTTCCAACTACAGCCACCAAAAAGAGATTTCTATCTTAAAATTAACCACTCTTTTAATAAAAAATGATGCTGTAGAGGTTCAGGACAATGGTGAATATATTGTGTCACCTGGAACACTTCTACTATGAGGACAGGCTAAGGGAGCTGGGGCTGTTCAACCTAGAGAATAAAAGACTCTAAGGGGCACTTAGAGCTGCCTTCCAGTACCAGAAGGGATCCTCCAGGAAGGCTGCAGAGGGACTTCTCAACAGAGTATCTAGCAACAGGCCAAGGGGGAATAGTTTGAAACTGAGGGAGAGCAGGGTTAGGTTGGAGCTGAGGAAGAAATTCTTCAGTACAAGGGTGGTGAGACTGGCACAGGTTGCCCAGGAGGGCTGTGGCTGCCCCTCCCTGGGGGTGTTCAGGGCCAGGATGGCTGAAGCCTTGAGCAGCTGAGTCTAGCTGAGAGGTGTCCCTGCCCATGGTGGGATACTTGGAGCAGATGACCTCTGAGATCCCTTCCAATCTAAGCCATTCTAGGATTCTGTGATCTCCAGAGGTTCTTTCCAACCCCCACAACTCTGTGATCCCCTAATTGAATTTAGTCAGCCAGTAGTAAATGGGTTAAAAATACCACTGAAATATTTAGCTATGGAGCTCACAAAAACAGCTAAACTACTCTGATTGATTTTGGAATGCATTAGTTTTTAAGGAATATGATGAAGTAGGAAAACAAAACGAAACAAAAGCACACATATCTCCTCTCTGTATCTTTGACTTCCTGGTATCCACTGGGATACATCAAATACCCAACACGAAAAGCAAATCCATTATTAGAATTATAAATAAATTTAACCATTTTTCATGGACCTGATTTTTTTTTTAGTGGCTTGGACTTTTCTCAGGCATAGGTGCACGATGAACATTTTGACATCTGCCAGTCAAGCTCCTGGTTATCACACTGGACAATCTGGAGGCTCCCACCACAATGTGATGTGGCATGCAGAAAAATTGAAAACCTCCACTTTTTCCAAAATTATTAAAAAAAAAAAAAATCACCTCTAGTTTTAAATAGAGAGAATGATTGCAAAATATTTGGCCATCAAGACTGTAAAGATTGAGGTTGGATAATCAATAACGTTTGTGGTTGAATTACCCGCTGATAACAAGTAATTTCCTGCTATTCGTGAGGGGAATTGGGAAGTGGTTTTGGGGAATTTGGCAGCCTCTCCCTCTCTTTTCTAAATGTGCTGTGTCTGAAAGCCTGATATTCTTTTCTGCTGCAGCCTTTGGGATGAGGCAGCATGGGCAAAGAGAGGTTTGGGGTGACAGCTCGCTCAGGAACTTAGGGAGCTCAATATAAGAGAAGTTAGAAGTACGCAAAATGATTGAGTGGAGGACTGGCTTGGAGGTCGAGTCCTCCATGCTAAGACCAGGTCTATCAGGAGACCTGCAACACAAACCAGTGATTGTTGTTCCCTTTCCTGTCACCAATAAATGCACAGCACAGATGACAGGGAAATGGAGTGTTTTAGAGCACGTTATGGTCTCCTTGTCCAAAGATGTCATCATTGCATATTAATTCAAGCACCCTGGCTGTGCCAGGAGACTCCTGCTTATCCAGCAACACAAACTGCAGACACAGAGAGGTTGTTACCAGAGCATCTCCCCACAGACCCCTGAGGCACATCATCATTGCCTTTCCCACCCTGTTGTTGGAGATATCACTCTCACTGACCTCAGCTGAACACAGCAACTCAAAAGCAGCATCCAGTCAATAACATTAACACTTTTAAACTATGAGGCGAAAGGGAGAGTCTTAAGGAAACTGGAATTTCAGACTTCAGCTTCCAAAAGAGTTCTGTTACCATGTAGTGCAACCCCACCATGACCTAATCCTTGCACTGCTCTCTTGCCACTAAAATAATTAAGAACCTTATCAGGTTACAGAACCACAGAAACATTTTGGATCACCAAGTGCAACCCATATGCCTATGCTACAAGCTTCACCCTAAACTATATCCCCAAGCACCACATCCAAATGACTTTGAAACACACAGAATCATACAATCAGGCAGGTTGGAAGAGAACTCCAAGCTCATCCAGTCCAACCTATCACCCAGCCCTAGCCAGTTAACTAGACCATGGCACTAAGTGCCTCCTGCGGATGTTTCTTGAACACCTCCAGGTTTGGAGACTCCACCACCTCCCTGGGCAGTCCGTTCCCATGCCTGACCACTCTTGCTGGGAAAAACATTTTCTTAATGTCCAGTCTAAACCTACCCAGTGGCAGTTTGAGGTCACTCTCTCTTGTTCTTTCACTGTTTACCTGTGAGGAGAGCCCAGCAGCAGCCTCTCCACAACATCCCTTCAGGTAGCTGCAGATGGCAGTGAGGTCTGCCCTCAGACTCCTCCTTTTTAAACTAACCATCCCCAGATCCTTCAGTCACTCCTCATCAGATTTATTCTCCAGCCCCTTCCCCAGCTTCTTTGCCCTCCTCTGCACTGGCTCCAGCACCTCCACATCCCTCTTGTAACGAGGTGCCCAAAACTGAACAGAATACTGGAGGTGTGGCCTCGTCAGAGTAGAGTCCAAGGGTGCAATCCCCTCACTGCTCCTGCTGGAAATCCTTGGCTCTGAGAAAGGAAACTGCCAAGTCACTTCCCAGTGATTTAGGGCACTAACTGATCAGGCCAGAGCTGGAAGAGTTGAGACTCGCTCTTATTACTCATGTCTATGAGCAGAGACGTGCAAGTTTGAACCTTAAACAGCACCAATTACAGTAACATTTCCCAATGCTTTTCAAGAATAAGACTGGAAGCTTTTGTTTGTTTCTCAAACCCATGATCCGCTACGCTCACACGTCTAAAATTTGATTAAAAGGAAAACATCCAAAGCAGAACCTGGCACTACAGCTTCTTATGTGCTTTCCTTTCATCTGCTGCAACACAGTAGTCCTGATTCAGCAAGGTGCTTCATTAAGCAACATGCAACTTCCAGAATGTGAGTGCTTGTGCTGGTTTCAGTCGCAAGAGAGAAATGAGCAAATCAGTGAGAGCAAAAAAAAAATAGCAGAGAAGTTATATTTATTCACGGAGTGAATCTTCCAGGGAACAAAAGATATGTTAGTGACAGTCAGTAAGAGCTGCATGGAAATTAACAGCAGAACCATAAGCATCAAAGTTGCCTATCACTTATGAGCCTAACAGCCAAAGAGAGTTACACCTTATAGCCAGTGGAGAGAAAATACTTATCAAGGATTAGAGAGGGGGTGGGGAGGGGGGGGGGAACCCAATCTACAGCATCTCTCCCCAATCAGCCATCAGTTTCTTCACTAACAGAAGCAAACACAAAATAGTAACCTTGTCTACCTACTTGAAGAACACAGTATCAGAAAAGAAATATGATTTTAAGGTTGGGTTTTTCTTCACCTTTGGCTGTAATAGTCAAAACACAGGCAGACTACCTTGAAAAAGCCAATGAGAGAAAAATGGTAACTATGTAAGAAATTCCACCTAGTTTTTGGCTAAACTCTGGGACCTTAATTGCCAGCAAACCTCATAAGTCACTTCTTTGCTTTCGAGAAGTGATCTGATCTTCTATCACAGCCAAGCTCGTAGTGCCTGAGATTAACTACAAGGCACTCTCTTTGAAGATGACCTTACAAAGAATCAAGCCCTGAATCAGAAACTGCCAGAACCTGAGAATTCAAACAGAACAATTGCTGAGAGTTTTAGGTGTGTAGAAGTGCAACAGTACCATTTCATCCCTTACAGTAAACGCAGGCGCACAGGCTGGCAGCACAGAAACACACCACAGCTCAGCAAACAACACAGAGATCCTGAAGCAGGTGAGTTAGACCAAAAGTCTCACTCAACAAAGAAGGAGCACTGCTGGCCACACGAGTCAGAGAAGCTGCTTGTATCAAAGGAGAGAACAGGATGTCAGTTTCACGCTTAACCCTGAGAGTTCAGTCCCCTTTTTCATTGTTTTGCTCGATGACAGGTCACTCGCCTCACTACTGCCATGCATTACAAAAATAAGCAACCAAGGGAATGAATCTAGAGCAGCTCCTCTGTTTGAACTTGCTCATTTGCTTGTATGCTCTATTTCCTACTAGAAACCCGTTTGGTGCATCACAGGACCAACTTCACAGCCGACACGGAGCAAGAGAGACGGAGAACCCTGTGAATTTTCCCAACGTATCAGACTCACAGAAACACCTGTGCTAAATAACTTTGTGCTGAGCTACTGTGAAAAGCTGCAGTGTTAAATAGCAATCACAGTTTCTGATTTGTCACTGAGCTGGTTACTCTTCTGCTAGAGTCCTCCGAGCTGTCGTGCCGAGCGTGAATGGTGCCCATTTTAATCTCGCTGCCTATCTCCTTATTTACATTATCAAAGCCATGAGTTTATTTATCCTAAAGTATCATTACAGCAATACAATTGGAGTTGAGCAGTGCCTGATAATGTTGGGGCAAAAAAATAATCTGTTCAGAAACGCCTTTCATTTCTGAATTGAGACCATTCCTTCGCTGGCTGCTACAAGAGGAGTTGAGGAAAACCTTCTCGGGCATCTGATAAAGGTTTAAAAGTTATTTCTCTTCTTTAAAGAGATTCCAAATACAGTTTGTAAGGACAAAAGCACTGCAAAATTCAATACGCTCAGAAAGTTGCTGCCTATCCATCCCTTATTAAGGGTTGTATGATTTCTGTGAGAAGAAGCTCTGATTTCCATTTTACAAGGAAACAATGCCCTTAAATCTGCACAAGCACTTAAAAAGATGCATTTGCATGTATACAGAGCTCATTATAGGCTTTAAGTGTGTTAATGATTAGATGGGAAACTTGTTCAAACAAATTATTGACTCTGGCAGCGAAGATCAGAGGCAGTAAAGCTACTGCAAGCAGGTAAGGGCAGTCAAGATTAGGTTTATCTGAGGGTTATCTAATTTGCCAGAGTGATAAATGTCAGTAGGCCAAAGTCTTGAAGCAAATATCGGACACCTGCACACATTTTCTCACCTGCAGGTAGGGCAAGGTACAAGCACATGCTGCCACACGTGGCAACATCACTATCAACAAGGACTCACCTTTTTTATCTTTCACCCTGTAAACCATGTGCTTGCTACCTGCACAAACCACTCTGCAGTTCTTTGGCTGTGACATGTCAGGAAAAGCCCAGGAAAGTGGGAACAGAGCTGCTGCTAATAACCATTCATCTTTAGTGATGTCTGCATCACCACAAGGCAAGACTGGAGATAGGCTTCAATGCTACACTCAAGCTAGAGCGAACCTAAACCAGCTTAGGCTTAGCCAAACCCATTGGAAGTGGGAGGAAACAGCAGAAAGTTGCCACAAATCTACCACTGCCTGTTTTGATCCAGATTTGAAGTCCTCCCTGATTCTTCACCAGGCTCCAGGCGCGCAAGCACAGCCCATGGTATTTAAATGAAGCTCCCACAACATTTTGTGGCAAGACAGTATTTTGTGGCAGCAAGTGCAAAACACAGCAGCAGCACCACTGTAAACTCTGAGACGTTTTGGAGAATATTGAGCGCCGACTACGCTGCCAACGGAGTTTCAAGTGCAACCTAGGGAGATAAAATTATGCAAGCAATGGTTTCTCTCACGAGTAGTCCCAACAATTCAGACAAGGGCGATAGCTGCCATGAAGACTTGCAGAAAAGGATGCTCAAAAAGCAGTTTTATATAAATATATATATATGTCTATATAAAAGGTGCTCTCCAGAGCAAAGGCAGCGGGAACACCAGGACTCACGTTTGGGTAGGTTGGTCTGCACTCTCACCATCCTCATTTCCTGCCTACGTGAAGCGTGTTTCAAATCTATAATTCACATAAAGTGAGAACTTCAGTGTTTCTCTTTCACTCAAAAGCCTATTTGTGAATGGCCCTGGGACAAAGTCCCCCCAGCCAGGTAATTTAAACAGCAGGGAAAAAAAAGAAAAAAAAAAAGAAAAAAGAAAAAAAAAAAGATAGGCAGATAGGTTATTTTCAACAAGGTCCCAAGATGGCTTTCAATTAAGAAAAACAATTGACTGATGTTTCTCTGCTTGCCGCCAGGAAGCTCTATGTAGTATTTCTAGAGCTTTTTCTCCACTCTACCCAACATGTGGGCTCAGTGTCAAGCTGTGAGTTTGTAAATCTTTTTCAGCACTTATCAGAGCTCAACATGAATTATGGTATTGCCAAATCTGCTCTATGCAGCTTTTTTTACACTAGAAGAAAAATGTATGATTTCATGGTCAAAAAAGACAAGTCTACATGCTTGCAATGTGAAAATGCAGTC
>VWYK01092372.1:20726-47700 GCA_013399775.1 Semnornis frantzii | reverse complement strand
TTGAAAACAGTTGATAGGTAACTGTGCAGAGCGTTGAGTTTATATTCTAGAAAAACAAATGAAGAGGTGGTGTCCAAAGTAACCGCGATCCAAATAAAATAGCCCTGTGTAGAGAAAGACTATTCAAATAATCCGTTTGAAGCAAGGAGTCATGAAGAATGTAGTGTGTCAGTCTGGTACTAGATTAGATATGATGAGAATCATGGAAATAATTTTAAGGATGAACTTTATTACTGACCTTTATTTTCACAATATAACATGCAGGAAAAGAAGTTTCATGTTTCTGTATTAGTAATTAAACTCTTTTCACAAAGGTTCAGCTGGCAGAAAAAGAGAGACGAATAAAGGAACTGGCATCACAGTTTGAACTCTTCACCAGTGAGCAGGTATTGTCACATTTCTTGATATATTTTGTACATTAACACTTAGGAGTTTGGTTTGAGGGATTGCAATTTGTTTTTAAGTGAGAATTTGTTCACTCTTTAAACATACTTCTCCATATTTAGCATTTTAAAGTACAAGTTCTGTTAATACTAACATATTTTTAAAGTAGAATGCCATAATAAACCAACTTCAAAAAAACTTTATCATTTGGTAATAGTGTTCTAAGGTATTTTCAACACATAATCTAACAAAAATATGAGGGTGTCAAAAATAATTTCTTTTTTCCTAGAACTCTTTGTCTAGAATTATATTCCATCCAGGATCTGAAATAATTGTTTCTATTTGCAGATAGGGATTACTCTGTGTGAATTAATAATCTGAGATTGTACAGTTCACAGAATGTAGGAATTCCTACCAGATTTGTCAGCAACACCACTCTTTAGTCTACTGAAAACTTGTAAAAAATCAACCTCTTTCCTGCTTCACTCTTCTCATCCCTTGGTGAAAGAGATTCATCCCTCTCGTGTCTAGAGACTAATACCACTTTAGTACATGTGTTGCCGAGCCAGATAGAAAAGATTCTTTTTGAGCTCATGCTGCAGCCTTTTTGCTCTCTGAGGGAATATCACTTGGAAAAAAACTTGCAGGGATTTAATTTCCTTGAGATGGACTCTGCCCTTGATACTTTAAGGAATTACTTGCTGTCAGGTAGCACAATTAGTAACCCTTATCCCTTTGGAATTTTGGCATAACACCTGAATGGCACATACCTAGCCTGACATTTTTTCCATCGCTGGTTACATTTTAAGTTTTGCTTTTATCCAGTGCTGCCCTATAGCTAGAGATGTAGATATTTCAGCAGTATAGTTGCCAGGTTTTTCGTGATGTGTGCACACAACCAAATCCTTGGACATCTGCAGTTCTCTGCTTGTAGTAATAGGAGCAGCTTGAACTGTGACAGTGGTGATTTCTGTAAAATACAACTGGAGAAACCTTTATCAGGAAATAAAGATACATAGGCAATACTCCAGTTTTTAAATAGTGTAGAAAATGGACTTCTGCTTTCAAGGATTCACTGCCAAATCAAATTCATTCTGATTATTGTTAAACCAGACATAAAACCAGAAATACTAATGTTAATGTTCTCAGGTTGGAAGTAGCTCTAAGGTATTATATGGTAATTAATCAAAGCTAGATTTTGCTGAAAAGTGAAATGTTAAAATGTCTTTACATTTGTTGGGATTGTTTGACTTAAACCCAGTACGAACAGGTACTTAGGAATTCATGTACTGGTAGACTGAAATTAAACATCTTTCAGATGGAAGTAGCTGAGTGTTCTGTAACAAAGCTAGCTTCTTGGAGTTAGTATGGCACTTTTTTAAAAGAAGATGGGATTTTTTTTTTTCTAAGTAGATCTCATGTTTTTCTAGTTCAGAAGAAAGCAAAATAAAAGTTGAATTTAGCTGGAGGGAGTGATTTTAAACACAGAAGGTGAACAACTGTCATAATAATGTATGGAGCATTTAAAGGCTTGTAGCTTTGTCTAGCATATTTATAGATATTTATGCTACAGAGAAGGATCAAAGTGCCTTGCTAGACTGAAACCATGATTTTAAAGGTTAAGGACAGTATAGTAAACAGCTTTTCAATTTATGCTCCATTATCAGTGTTTGTTTATAAATGTCACCAAACATAACATGCTAAAAATGTTCATTTACTGTTTCTTCAAACCTGTAAAATTGCTTGGTTTCTATTTTATTTACATACTGACAGACTTTGAATTTTTTTACTCTTTTTACTCTGTCTCTACTCTTAGAATCCAACTTCTGACTAAGGGTATTTTACAGCACCTTTTTACAGTCACTTTGATCTACACTGTTTTAATGTTATAATGCTAAAACTGAAGTATTAATGCCATCACCTGTCATTCTCAACTGCTTTCATATTGCAGAAGAAATTGACATAAAAAAAGAAAATTTTAGTTTTACTGAAAAGCAATGGTTCCTGCTTTGTTTTGACTCAAGATGAGTATTTAGATTTTACATGCTTACTAAAAGTTTTAAGTTGTAATCCTAGCCATTTCAACCTAACCATTTCAGTCATGTGCAATTTAGTCTATAAATCTAAAGTGACACTAGCAAGCTCTCTATCTCATAAGAGGGTACTTTACTTGAAGGGTGATAGGCAGGAATTGTATTGTCTTGTACTAGAATGGCTAGAAAATAAACACTACTGTGCTTACAACCAGAGCTCCAAAAAAGGTAAGTTTCTGTAGGCTGCTTTACCATTTGTAGACACCACTTTTTTCCTGTTTGAAGATGATGTTAGGATGTTGCCGTTGAAGTTTAAATCTTTTGTGTCTGAAACCTGATAGTACCTGTATTACAATAAGTGTGTAATTTCTTTCATTCGAGTGCTGCTTTGTTTTCAGAGTAGTTACAGCTACTTGATTTCTGCATTCTTGTGTTCTAGAGTTTACCTGTATTTAAAAAAGAACAAAAAAATCAACTTGTTCCTTTCAGTTGAACTCTTTTACTTCTCATGTGGTTAATTAACATCAGTAGTCAAAGTTGTGGTTTTAAGTTTCAATTTAAAGTCTTGGGGAAAGGGCATGCTTCCATCTTTGAAGCTTTTGTTGATGTTACATTAGCAAATGTGAAACATGAACTCAACCCAGAAGAAAACGCTAACCAGAAAGATGAGAAAGGAAGGACGTCTCCTAACAATCTTTATTTGTAAATACTGTTCTCATTTCTGTCTCTCAAGAGTTTTTTCTTGGTTCTGAATTGCAAATGGTGTATTCATTTGGCTATTCTCAGCACATGTCCTTTCTCTCTCTTAAACTGTTTTATTCAGTGGAAAGATAAGAAAGACTTAAGTGCTGATGTACTGACCACACTTAAGTCACTTTAATTACTGTCTTTTTAACATACGTATGACTTACAGTTTTAACAGTTTAGAAGTGAAAAAAATCCCTTCAGTAGTTTATAATAATTACTATCTTTATGGATTGTATGCAAGAATCTAGAATTTTAACTATATTAATTTTTTTAGAGTTCTGTTTGAGTTTTTCTGAAAAAAACTAAAGAATGGAATTAAATAAAGCAGGCCATTTAAACCCCTCAGCAATCTTCAGAATTCTGTATTTTGCATGCCAATGCTGAATTTTGGAAGCAAGCTGTACACAAACCCTTGCTGAACTCTAAGCATACATATGTAAAGTAGGGGAAGATACAAAGGGGGGAAGGAGGATGAATTAGAATTCCTCTCATTAAATTCATAGAAAACAATTTAATTTTCACAAGAAGTGTAATAACTTTGAAATCTGTGTATGAAAACCAGCGTCTGGTGTACTTGGTGCTGGGCCAAGATGAAAAGAGCAACAAGGCTAGAAGGTGTATTTTTAAACACAAATATTTCATAGTGAATGTAAAACTGAGCTAGGACTCCATAGGTTAATTGCATTTTAAATTCTGTGTTACTTAGGAGCTTTGCAGGACACCAGGAAATCAAACTGGAAGGCCGATGGAAGGACAGGTTCCACAGCAGTCCTTACATTTCCGCAACCCGTACTCGGAGGAGAAGGGGCCCCTCCCTGCAGTGCCAAGTAGACTACCAGTACTGCAGTACGGCAACCCGTACGCGCTTCAGGAGAGAAGGGGTCAGTACATCGCGCTTCTCCCGTCCTGGCCCCCATTCACTTTCCTTCTCGCTGTTTCAAAAGTAAACGGTCATTTAATGCAGATCAAAGACTGCTGGTACTTATACTGGTGTAGAGTGCCTTTACTTGGTAAGAATCAGTGAAGTGTTTGTTTTATTGATGAGAATGACACTTTCAGGTGTTTTAAGGAAACGCCTTCTAGTTCTGTTGTTTTGTTCTATTAACTGAAAATGTGTGTAAGCCTTGATTTTTAAATACAAGGTAGCGCAGCCGTAATCTCAAAATAGACAATACTGAACAAAGATGCTCTAATTTTTCTTCAGATGGAGCAGATGGTGCTTTTAATCCTGATGAGATCCAAAGGCCACCTGTTAGAACTTCCTTTTGGGAGCTGGAAGATGATGTGGTGTGTAGTCAGCCTTCACGCAATCTTAGTCGGCCTGATGGCTTAGAAGATCCTGAGGATAACAATGCAAGTTGCCTTTTTAATTATCTTTTTTTCTTTATGTGTTTATTAATACATAGTCAAGAGTTGCAGATAGGCTTTCAACATCTGATAATCCTGATTTATTGTTATGGAAAACCAGAATTGATTTTTCTTTATCCTGAGTTGTGCTTTAAGTGAATATTGCTTTCTTTCAGAAACAAAATCACGCATCAGTTGATGATACTATGCTTACTCCTCTGATCTCTTGAGTTCCTGATAGCTTGTTTTGGTATTAGGACAGTAGCTTCTTAATCCCATTAAATGCTAAAGTAGAAAAATCTAAGTAATATCAACTCACTCTGCTGGTTTTTCCCTCCTATGTGGTAGAATGAGGGCTCAAAATAGAGGCATGTCTTGCTCATCTGTCATTCGTGTGTAGGGACTACATTGTAACAGAAGAATTAAGGGTTCTGATACCATTACTTCAGTTACATGTTGAATGGGAAATTTGTGTCAGATAATGTATTAATTCTTTGTTCTGTCTTGCAAATCTGCTTTTGGTTGTTCCTGTTTGGAATGTTTTTTTTGCTGTTAGACATACAGTTGGAAGAGCTAATTGACTGTTACCTAAAGCTGATCAAACTGAAAATTATGGATTCTCAGGTTTTTAGGACTTTGAATATTTTAAGTGGAAATTGATTAACTTGCACATTCCAGGATGAAAACATTGGCTTCTGTAATCAGCTGGGCTGTATGTCTTCATTTGAACAGGAATAGACTTGGTGCTCTTTCTCATTCTGAGTACTCTTGCACCTTCAAAAATATTACACAAGAAATATCTTTCTGCAAAGTATTGTGCTCTTTGCAAGTACAGTGGTATCATGACCTACTTCTTATTTAGTCTAGTTTGCCACATTTAATTGCTATTAACCTTTGCAGAAACTGATCAGTGTTCAGACAGGTATGATTTTAGCCCTGGTGCTCAGCACATATAATGGAGAAAAATGTATTTCTCCCTCCTGCCTTTTTGCCCTCAATGTCCATTCCTGTGAATAATTAGAGAACCTGTCAGAACTTTCTCAACCTGTTCAAGCTACAGAATGTGAGCTTAATGCTGCTACCCACCTTTACTTCACATTTTGCATTTTTAATCTGATCATTCTTGACGCAGATGTTACATATGACAAGCTCTTCTCTTCTTTAGTCATCTGCTTCAGTTTAATTAGCAGGGTGTTCATTCTGATCTATCTGCTTTGCCCTCTTGTAAACCCGAGAGAAACAGTGCTAGAGTCTTGTGCTCATTTGCTGACACAGCTTGGATTTTTGTAATGAGATGCAATACAAAAGTTCATCTTGAGAGAAGATGCCTTTAAATCAAGTAATTTTTATCTTTTACTTTCACACAAGAATTGCTTGCTTGCTTCTGCCAAAAATAGACCCTATGAGTAGTTCAAAAATTTACATCCAAACAAGTAGTTGCAAGAATCTTTCTGGAGAGACACAGTAATATCTCAAAGGTAAAAGAGCTTTAAAGTGGCATTTAAAGAATAACCAGGGAAAAGACTATCATCTATTTGGACTTCCGATAGATATGCTTAGCCTTTGACACAGGCCCCCAAGATGTATTTCTCTCTAAGCTGGGTGGACTGTTTAGAGGATAAGGATTGCACTTGACTTGAACAGTGCTCTGTATCAACACAGGCTGGGGAGTGCAGGAATTTGAATGAGAGGGACTTGGATGCAGTGGTGGATGAAAAGCTGGATATGAGCTGGGAGTGTGTGTCCAAAAATCCATCCTGTCGTAGCCTGGACTGTGTTAAATGAAGCATTCCCAGTGACTGAGGGAAGTTATTCTGCCCCTCTCCTTCTCTCTGATGAGACCTGGAGTACTGTGCCCAGCTCTAGAGTCCTCAGCACAGGAAACATTGAACTGTTGAAGCAGATCCAGAGAAGGGCCACAGAAATATCAGAGGGATGGAACACCTCTTCTCTGAAGAAAGACCAAGAAAGTTGGGGTTGCTGAGCCTGGGGAAGAGAAGGCTCTGAGAAGACCTTATTGCAGCCTTTGAATACTTAAAGGGGGCCTATGAGAAGGAGAGGACAGTCTTTGTAGCAGGACCTGTTGTGATAAGACAAAGGAATATGGTTTTAAACTAAAAAGGGGGGTTTAGAGTAGTTACAAGGAAGAAAATTTTACTATGAGAGTGATGGGACAGTGGAACAGGTTACCCAGAGAGGTGATAGAGGTCTCAGCCCTGGAAACTTTCACAGCTGAGTTGGATGGGGCTCTGAGCAACCTGATCTAGTTCACCATGTCCCTATGCACTGCAGGGGGCTTGGACTAGATGATCTCATTCAACCCCTGCCACTCTCTGATTCTACCCTGTTGTACTGGACAAGACCACAACTTTGAGCATCAGGAGGGCTAACTTTGGCCTCTTTGAGGGCCTGCTGGGAGAAATCCCACTGGATAGGGCACCGGAAGGTGGGGGGACAGGAGGAGGGGCAGGGAAGAGACTTGGTGATGTTCAAGCACCGTGTCCTCCAAGCTCAAGAACAGCACATCCTGAAGAGCAAAAATGATGTAAAGTTGCTAGGAGACTTGCATGGTTGAACAGGGAACTACTGAATACACTAAAGTGGAAGAAGAAAGTTTCTAGAGCATGGATGAAGGGGCTGACCACTTGGGAGGAATACAAGAATGTTGGACTCTTTAGAATCAAACCTGGCAGGAGAGGTCAAGGACAAGAAGAAAGGCCTCTTCAAATCCACTGGAGGCAGATCAGAGGAAATGTGGTCCCACTGTTGAATGAAGTGGGTGCCCTGATGAGGAGGATACAGAAAAGATGGAGTTACTGAATGCTGCCTTTGCCTTGACCTTTGCTGCTAAGGCTGGCCCTTAGGAGTCCCAAACATTTCAGCCCTCAGAGGAGGTCAGGAGAAAGGAAGACTTTGCCTTGGGCAAAGAGAATATGGTTAGGGATCAATTAAGTAAACTGGACATCCACAAATCCCTGAGCCCAATGGAATGCAACCATGAGTGCTGGCAGAAATCGCTGCTAGGTCACTCTCCATCATCTTTGAAGAGACCCAAAGAATAGGGGAAGTGCCTCAGGACTGCAGGAAAGCCAGTGCCACTCAAGTCTTCAAAAAGGGACCCAGGGAGCCACAGGTACTGGTCAGCCTTACCACCGTCTCTGGAAAGGTGGCACTGTCTCAAAGCATATCAAAGAGGGGGGTTATCAGGAGTTGTCAGTATGGATTCACCAGGAGGAAGGCATACTTGACCAGCTTCATATCTTTTCCTGCTGGCATTACTGGCTGGGTAGGTGAGGGGAAGGCTTGTCTTGTGTTGAAGAAGATCTCACCGTACCTTGTCAGGGATACATTGAGAAAGGTCACGTTTCTGTTGCGTGTCATTAGAACTGTAAATTGCTTACTGTTAGGGATCAGCCGTAGTTTTCTTCATCAGCAGAAAGGTTCTCCGCTTCTTTTCCTAATGAAGAAAAAACTCAGCCTGTTGAACTAATGTGGCTGCCATCATGTGTAACTTTTAGCAATATACCTCTTAAAAATTTAAGTCATGGATGATCTTCCTGGCTGTCACAAGGAGGAACTGTGCACTTTAAAATTATATTAACAGGTCAGAGGTGTGGAACAAGATAGGAACAACCCTTTTGGTTAGCAATGGCAGTTGGTGTAGCAGCGTAAGGTCAGGTTATAGTGACATTCCTGTAGTGAAATGTTTGCTGCCTTTCCTAGCTTCAGTTACTCTGAGTTGCAGACCAAGTAAGGATCATCTGCAAACGTATCAAATTTTGTTTAACGTTGCTACTGTATTTCACTTTTGTCTAACCCAGAGATTTCTTTGTTGGGAATGGGCACTTCCATCTATTTGGTTGTCATGAAGAAACATGGGTTTTGTATGACTTTCCAGAATTCTTCACAGCTTTGGATTTTGGAACTCTTAGGCCAATTAAGCCCTAGTTGCTGAGAGGGGTAAGCTGGTCTGTGTTAATCACCAGCATGCGAACAGTGGTGATTTTGTGCAGAATAGTTGACTTGCCACAAGTTCCCGCTGTCATCTACTCTGCACTAACTTTCCATTTGCTCATGGTCCCATAATTGACCAAAATGTAATCTGGAGCAAGTAATTTCTAGCAGCAGGTATATGTGGGAGAGGTTCATAAACAAAACATGCACATACAGGTATATATGTGTGCATATATATATTTAATGCTAAATTGTGAGGTCTGGAAACGTAGTCCAGATTGCAGTTGGCAGTAAGCCTGGAATAACTGTCCTGAGACTCTTAAACAATGCTGTTAGTCACAGTAAGTTTGTGGGGGATGGAGAGTGCAACTTTTGGCAGTTGACAAACTGATGTTTTTTCAAATGAGCCCAAAATGGCCTTCTACCCTGGCAGCTAATTATCTGTCTATAGGACAGACATAGAAGGGACAGTTGGTGTCTGGGTATGTTCTGGGGAAACCAGACCGCCTGCAAAGAGGGAGAGAGGTCTAACCCCCCACAGCAGAGCTGGAATACACAAAGCAAGCTTCAGAATTATGTTCTCCAGTTCAGCTGCACTGTAGGCGAGCGGTGTCTGCCCATTTACTGTTAAAACAATGCCCATCTGTAGCTGCACGTTAAGATGAGCTGTAGAAACTGGAGCTGGGGATTGCTCAGCTGATGGGGTTTGTACAGCATCACATGACTTGAGTCTAATTTCTGTTTGAGAGTCTTGGAACTGCTCACAATTCTAATGACGAAAGCAGCATTTTAGTTAGTTTAGTAAAACTAGGTGAGTTGTGCTTGTTTCTGACAGTTAACTGTCTGGTCGTCTTCCTCTTCTGGCAACAACCTCTCCTTTCTAGCCATGCTTTACTGGCTAATGCTGTGCTTATCTTCACAGTTCATGGTCTGTGGAACTCACCGTGGTGGTTTTAAAGAGTCAGAGTTGCAGTCCAACAATAATAGTGAAGTCTTGATGTTACAGGCATCTTTTATAGTTCCTTTGCTTCTTTATCCAAGCTTTAGAACTTAGGCCTTGCACTTGTTTCCCTACATAACCACAGTGCCAGCCGCGGGGTACATGGCATCAGGCTTTTCATAAGGACCTGAGCCCACATCCCAACTGTGCTACACTGCTGCAGGCACTGAAGAGGTCTTGGACTAAATATGTGCAGCCATGTCCTAGTCATCAGTCTGAAGTGCAGGAAAGCTGATCCTGGGTCTACATGACAGATTAAACAGCCTCCTTTTCAAAAGATGGAGTGTGGGCATCCTTCCAAATAATTTGGATGACTGGACCATGGGGTCTCGCAAGTAAGCTGATGCCTGTGCTTAAAATACAATGTAGACTGAGCCACTGAGGCCTGGCCTCTCAGCAGTTACTGTCAAACTCTGTCCATAAAGCAGCTTTCATTAACCTTCTCATGTTGGCTTTTGAATCTTCAGGGGATGATTTGTTTTACAGTGGGAGAGTGACAGGTTCTTAAATGTGGGGTTGAAAAATCTGTAATACTCCTCGTGAGAGCAAAGAATGTGTCATTGGTTGCACTAGCTGGGATGAAGTGGTGCTTGTGAACCACTGAAGCGAAGATCCCTCATCTCTTCATTTGGTTCTCTGTTTTACAGGGTATGCTTTAGGAATTTGTCAGAATTGACAGAAGTACCTGCCAGGGTCTAAAACAGGGGCACATCTTCTGTGTTTTCCAGAAGTTCCAATTACCTCAGGACAGCACATGATAATTTGTCATTATTGGTGACTGAGTGCGGGTGACTTTAACTTGCAATTTAGAACGGCTGGGATACGCTTTCAGTTCTCGCTGTTTGGCCATGTTGCAGTTAAACAGTAGTATCTGTGATATGCTCTTTGGGGTATGCTCAGTGTAGATTGGCACTCGTCCTGTTTGGGTCAAGCATAACAAAAGGTTAGGAGCTGGTCTGTCTTTCCGTGCTTGTCCAAAAGCAGAAGGACAGGTACCAGACGTTCTGCATAACAACAGCATGTCCCTGCGTACTTGGTATTGTCATTCTTAGCTGGTGCACAGGTCAGAGGCTGCTCTTAGTATGAGTTTTTACAACCAGTTGAACTGGGTCCTGAGCAAGCTATACCCTTAGGGCGGCCTACCAGAGTTAGTGTCACTTGCAGCACTAAAGGCTTTATGTAAACTGTTGATACTTGCTTTTTTTTCAGCTAGTGCCAGCAGTGCAGGCTGAGGTGTGTGTGCCCGTCTAGAGGAAAGCATTGTACTGATACTTTTCACAAAGGAATAAGGAGGAGTGTTAATTACAGATGGTAGCATTGCACTTGTCAAAAACTGAAAGTAGAAAAGATGTAAATATTTTTGTGTTAGCAAGTGAGTAGCAGTAGCCCAAATGATCTGGGAAAAAACCCAACAAATGGGTGGGAGTTAGAAAAATCCTGAGAAAATAATTAAAATATGTAAAGTAAATGCAAAAACCCCACCCAAAGCAAACTAAAACAACCCACCCAACCTATTATGCAATTAAAGTGCTAAATAAAGTGACAACAGAGTGCTGATTTTTAAATTTTGTAAATGTGTGTTTTCTGAACCTTTCTATAAATCAGTCTTGTTGATTCTAATTAAAATATCTCGTTTCCCATGGACTGTGGTAGTAGAGCAGAAATGTGCATTTGAGGATGTTGATGCTGATCTGCTTCAGCTGGCACAGCTATGTAAGTGGCTGGAGGGCACTGGCAGGGTCACTGCCACTTGACCGATGAGTTCCAAGAACACATCTCGTTTGCCACTCAGTGCATTTTAATGTTTGTGCAACACATACACAAATCACAGAAACATTCAGGTTGGAAAAGACCCTCAGATCACCAGGTCCAACCCATAACCCTACTCTAAAAGGTGCACCCTAAACCATATCCCCAAGCACCACATCCAAATGACTTTTAAACACATCCAGAGTTGGTGATTCCACCACTTCACTGGGCAGCCCATTCCAATACCTGACCACTCCTGCTGGGGAAAAATCGAAGACTGAGAACTTTCCATTTCTGATAGGGAAACTAAAATGTCTGTAGTATCCTAACATTTGTATGGAAGTTGGATTACTTCAGGAATGATGAGTTCTGTTCTGTACAGCTGGTCATTCAAGTCAACACTTTCTTTCAGATCTGTGTAAAGACCAATCAAAAAGTTGGGTTTTATTGAATCCATCAGTAATTCAGAATGGGGCCATCTGTGTTGTGTTAGCCACACAATTTAGGTTAGTGCCCTTCTATGCTAAGTTGATGAGGTACACTTAGCATTGGTAAATCCCGACTTCTTACTTGACTGAAATTAATCACCCTGAACATAATGAATAATCTGTGCATTCATAGAATCATAGAATGGTAAGGTTGGAAGGGACCTCAAAGGTCATCTAGTTTCAACCCCCTGCCAAAGGCAGGGACACCTCCCACTAGTACAGGTTACTCAAGGCCTTGTCCAACCTGGCCTCGAACACCTCCAGGGAGGGAGCAGCCACAACCTCCCTGGGCAACCTATGCCAGTGTCTCACTACCCTCACTGTAAACAACTTCCTCCTAACATCCAGTTTCGATCTCCCCTCTGCAAGTTTAAACCCATTGCCCCTTGTCCTGTGATTGCAAGACCTTGTAGATAATCCCTCCCCAGCCTTCCTGTAGGCCTCTTCAGGTACTGGAAGGCTACCATAAGGTCTCCTTGAAGAGGAGTAAAGCCTGCTTAAAGGGTTTGAGGCTGAGGAGCCCTTTCACCAGGACCTCATGCACCTTGCCATTCGTAACCAGTTACTAAGTGCTGTAACAAAACTGCCACGTGTCCAAGAAGAAACTGAGTGATAAACATGAAAGAATCACGAGATTATTTTCTAAGGACTTAGATGTGAATTAGGTCTGTGTTTGTAGTGAACTACTTTTTACTTAAAGAAGATGCATAGGTTAGTCCTAGTCTGCTTAGTCTGATATTCAGCAAATGTTTCATGTGTTTGGCACTATATAAGCTATAGCATTTTAGTACAAGAGGACTTTGAATAGTTTTTCTTTTAATACATGCATCCTATTTCTTTTGTGACAGAAGGAACAAAGAATGTTTTAAAGTTTGTATGCCTTTTTACTGCAGGTGCAAAGCAAGCAAGTTAGACCAGAAAAATATGTCTGTTGCTAGCATCTGTCACAGCAAGCCCCACTATCTGCTTAATGGGAATGTTAAATGGTTGAAACTAAACAGCTGTTGTCAGAAGAAAACTATTGAGGGAATCTTCCCATCCTGCCCTGTTTCTGTTAACTCTTCATAAGGACAAAGCTTGCTAGCCCCACCATGAGATATGTTTGAATGTACACATCAGCTACCTGTATAAAACATACAGCACACACATAGTCCTGTGCACATCCAGTCTTGAAGGTCAGCTAAATCTCAGTTCTTGCATGTAAGCTGGTTTTGAGGTGAAAAGGAAAATGATCTAGGAGTTGGAGCTCGAACCCCTTCCTGAATGTATCTGTCTTCCCACTCTGAAGTGCATGGGGATTGTGCTGCTTTATCTAGTTGCAAAGCAGAGCCAAAGTGCTGTATAATAAATTGGTACTGTGTAAGGAATAGATTTTACATAGTGCTGATTCTGCCCCTCCTCCAATTTATTCTCCTTTTGTAATGTTTTCTTCCCCTAATTGTGTGTGTTTACATTGCTGTTTTTATTTAAATCTTTAATAATACAGTCACAGAATAAAAAAACAAAACAAAAAAACCCTCAAACCCTGCAAAGCATAAGTGCTCAGACCGCTGGCTTTTCAGAAGGGACTTCTTAAGAGTCCAGGCACCATAGATGTCTTCATTTTTCTGCGTGGGGATGTCCCATTGCAGGCAGATTCCGTTCTCCTTTAGTGAGAAGTGAGGAGCAGCGCAATCCCTGGAGGCTGACCTGCCTTGCTGACCTGATGGAAGCTCTGAGGCAAACGTGCTTGTCCATCAGCAGGGCGATCCTCATCAGTGCTCTGCCGCGGCGATTGATGTGCTGTGAGTGTCGCTGCAGGGAGAGCAGGGCTTGCCGAGCCGACTGAGAGAGGAGGCAGGCGGACAGGGCGGGTTAGCCTCTGTGCCCGTGGCAGCTGGCCGCTCACGACTGGCTGTGGGGAGGCGAGCATGCGAATGGCAGTCGGTGTCCTTTTCCTCCCTGCTGCCGTCTAAACGGACAGAAAGTCCGGCGTGACATTCTGTTGTCTAGGAGTTATTGCTGCGTCGTAGCTCTCGATGGAATGTTCCTGCGGTTTGTAGCGTGGTGTCCCCATGCAGCTTAACACAGGTTTTTCTGTTCTGCCTCGGCCCCCGGGCAGTCAGTGGGCTGACCTGCAGACCTGTGTTTCTGCAGTTACTGTGCTGGCAGAAGCCTTCTAGCAGTTCTGGCACAGATTTCTGCTCTAGGTGTACGGTCAAAAGGCACTCTGTGTTTTGCTTTTCATCCTCATTAACCATTACCTTTTGTACACTAAAGTAAAACTTAGGCTGCAGAGGTTATAAAATGAAAGGTAAATTTCACCTGTTTATGCTTTATTGGAAAAACTGGATTTGGAGAAGAAAAAAACAAAAGGTGCTTTCCAGTGGGTATGACTTAAAATACTTCATTTTTTTGGATAGGATAATGACAACACTGTACCATCTGCTCCTGATCCTCCGAGTCTTCTCTTGCATGAACGTGGAACAGGTTTCTGCTTTGATTCCAGGTAAATGTTACCTTTTATTGGTCTTTAATGGAATGGAGATTGCTCTACAGCTGCACTTCTTTACTCAAGGGTGGGGGGTCGAGAAGAACTGTGAGGCATTTCCAGTGCATGTCTGCTTTGCAGTTAACTATTGGAGAATATGCTTTTAGACTGGGCAGGCTTGTGCTGTAGCCTGTTTTGATGGAATGTGGACCATTTCTTCAGTAAATGAATGACTAACTTTTGTTTCCTTCCCCTCTCTTTCCAACTTAATTGTGAACCTAACTTTAGAGCTTTTATAAAGTGTTATGTTTGCTAAGAGCAAACCTTTATGAGCAGGGAGAGTGGTTTCCCATGAAACTGCTTGGCCATTAAGACACTCAATAGATTTGTATTCAGTGGCAGCTGGAATTATGTCCAAATGGTGTAGTTTAAAATGCCAGGTTCTGTTGGAACCCCTGTGTAAAAACTGCAGTAACCCTACTGAGCACTTCCCAGCAAAGACGTTTAACCGCACAATACTCACTTGGAAAGTCTGCTCAAACCGAGCTTTGCAGTAAGGTTCCTAACGTCAGTGGCAGCAGGACCCTACTTGTATTTATTCTGTAGTAACAGATGAAATGTTTCCTTTTCTTTCTCTCTACCTCCTCCTGAAGCTTTGATGTGCACAAGAAATGCCCACTCTGCGACGTGATGTTTCCACCTAACTACGACCAGAGCAAGTTTGAGGAACACGTTGAGAGCCACTGGAAGGTGTGCCCCATGTGCAGTGAGCAGTTCCCACCCGACTACGACCAGCAAGGGTTTGAGAGGCACGTTCAGACACACTTTGATCAGAATGTATTAAATTTTGATTAAACACTTTGCTCGTGGTGTAGCTTAAAAACCTCCCAATTCTGAGCAGTGCAGCTTTTCTGTAACTGTGCAAACTTCTGATTAAAAGCTAATAATGTACTCATGGGAGCTGCGATCAATTGTGGCTGTAAGCTGCTGCTGGGTTCTCTTCTCTACCTAACATCATACTAAAAATCCCCACAAAATGCTCACCTTGTTGTGTGTGTAGCTGTTTATTCCCTCACTTAGTGGAATTTGTAAGAACACAGGAATGACCTAGCCTCAGAAAAAATGGGATCAGCTTCGTGATGCTCTTCAGCTACATAGAAAGCCCCACCAAAACACCTGTGGTTTCCCTAGATAATGGAGGCACAATTAAAAAGTGTCATAAACAGATGTTTCTCCTAGCACATTTGTGTAGTTTTTCTTTCAGTAACATTTAAATCAGAAAGTTATGTTACTTGCCCTATGAAAATATAGTTTTCTAGTACCTCTCTGAAATATAGCTGCATGTAGGGTGGTATTACATGCTTGCAACAAAAGGAATGGCAGATATTTCAGTTTTACATATAGGGCGTTTCCCTTACGGGATAACGCTACATGAAGAACATTATACCTCCAGGCAGTATTTTTGAGTTGAAATTGCTGTGCTTTAATGCCTAAAAGTAATTGTTTAAAAACAATTGCTGTTATGTTGCAGTTGCATTCAGTAGAAAGTGCTGTTATATTTTCACAGCAGTGACTTGTGTTCCTTTTGGCTTAGGGCTCTTAAAAACTTTTGCGTTTTAACTTCACATCTTTCTTTCCAGTAAGTAAAAATGTGTATATCTAAACATTTTATATTTACTTTAACTGTATTAAGTAAATTTTGCTTTCCACTTGTTGTACAGTAGACTTGTTACATTAAAAGCAATATTATTCATGGAGTTGGTGTGTCTTTTTTCCTGTTCCTCATTCCGAGGTAAAACAGAGTTTAGGCTTTACATACTTAAAGGATGTTTCACCTTTGTATGACAAAGAAGCTGTTGCTCGCAGATATTTATGTTCTTTGAGAGAGAGACTTGAGGAGTGAGGTTTTGAGTAGTTCTTGTTATCTGCAGGATATTGTTTGCAATACCCTGGTCAATCCAGGATTTATTAAAAACTGCCTGATATACATTCCAGCATCTTGGGTAGCAGCTACTCCATTGTCCTTGTGTTCCACTTTAAGTCTTTAGACTCTTTTAAGTGTAAACTTCACCTTAAGAAATGGACTGAAGTAATAAGGCATGGAAGTACCAAAAGAGTATTTTGTCAAAACTACTTTTTTCCTAAGCCTAACTCAGCAGCACGTGAGAACAGTTACAGCAGGCTCTAAAGCTTCAGATTGGTAGCCAAGACAGGCAGGAGAACCACAAAACCAGACGGGGCCAAGGCAGGGACCTCTCTTACATGCACATAGAGACAGTGCAGTTTTGTGCATTCATGGTGTAGTGCTCCAGCTGCTCCAGATGTTTATTGCAGAGTTCGATGATAGCAAAGTAAAATATACAAACACAATACTATATACAGGCCAAGAACGTAAAGATTTAGGTTAGTAATGAGTACAGAGCAGCCTGTTTAGGTCAGAGGCAGTTTATTTTAAATGCGAATTGATTTACATTTATAAGCAGCTTTCTTAACAGGAATTTTTCAGTTGTCTTCAGTTCTAAAACAAACCTCTGTCACTTTCAAACTTAAAGTACTTTGTCCCCAACAAAACATATGAAAATATAATTTAAAGCACACTTTTCACAGACACAGTACAATACATTCACTATACACAGTATAACAAAATAGTCCCATCTTTACCTGTTTAATAATACTGTCACAAGGAATAGGTAAATAGAAACTGGAATTTCATTTTTATAGTTGAAAGGAATTTACATGCAACAATGACATTTTATGACTGTTTAGCTGTTGAATGAACTTACCCAGCCTGTAGTTTCTTGCACTAGGAGCAGAGCCAAAATGTTATTTGTTGGCCAGATCTGTTGCCAAAATTGCAGACGGTGGGAAGCAGCCACCTGGGACCCCTGTGTGTACCAATAGGTCTCATGTCTGGATCATCCTTTAAACCTGGCTGACGGCACTGCACAGTGCAAGTGCTGTCACCTCTCTAAGACTCCTTCAAAACGCTTCCACATCAGGATGATTACCAGGTGTTTTAATGAGGCTTTTACTCTGCTGGAGAATAGCTGTCAGCCTTACAAAGTTTTCCATTAAAGCTTTGGGGGGAAAAAAAATAGAGGGAAAGCTCAGTGCTCCTGTAGTTGAGCTTTCTTTTGCACTTAACAGGAACTAAGCAAAGGCGATGACTGTGTTCAACACGGTGAGTTCCTCCCTAACCCTCACTGTAGGAACTATTTTGGGGCTGGGGTAGGGTGAGGGGTGCCTGAGTCCACCCCTGGCCAGCTGAACTCCAATAGCACTTGTGAGAAAAGAATGCTCAAGGCAGGATGGCAAGCAACAAATGTTCAGGTATGGTCCAGACACGAAGTGCTCTCATGTTGGTTTTTGTTTTAAGTCAGTCTCTGACCACCTGCTGCAAGAAGCACTTAAGTCTTCAGTAAGGCTCATATGTCATGGTTCAGCAAAAGTAATTGTAAAGCTAAACAGACACTTCCAAATGGAATGCAGTGACCTACAATGAGAAGGGAAAAAAAAAAAAAAAAAANAAAGCACAAACTAAAATCTCAATTACAATGAACTCGAGGGAGAGGCAGTAGAAACTCCCTTAGCAAAAAGAATGGACCTCCTTAATCCATGTGTAGAACTTTTAATTTTTATTTGCAACCACAGGCACATGCTCCTACAGCAGTTGCAAGAATTGGCAACACATAAAACGTTAAATGTTGGCAATAGAGAACTACAAAGTGCTTTAAAACTTCATCTGAGATGAAGATAATGGTTTCTCACACACACGTAAATTTGCACTTAAGTACTTCCAAGTGTCTTTCTAAGAGATAGTTCATGGGGTAGATACTTAGTTGGACTGGGATATTGGTCCTCAAAAGTCTGATGGGCACGAACAAAATATGACATCTGGTTAAAAAAAAAAAGAGAAAGAAAAAAAAGCAGTAATTTCTAACACTACAGTGATTGTTTACAAGTTCGAAGGGCAAGGTTTTCAGCATTTCAAGAGGGAGAAGAAATAAAAAAAAGATTTGCAAGATAATATAAAATACAGCAAGCACACCTTTTTATGTATGTTATTTAAGTATGAAAATATTTTTACCATATTATGTTAAACATTCTTTCTTATTTATATTTCCATTACCTAAAAGACTTGCTACTCCACTGATAACTCCATTATGTAAGGCATGTTAACTATCGTTTGATGAGGGTTTTGGTTTCGCACACACATTGACGGATGCATTGAAAGTTCATCACGTTACAATCTTGAAGGGGTGTCAATGCCAAGCTCTCTTTCTCTCTCTTTCTCTCTCTCTCTCTCTCTCTCTCTGTGTCACTCCTGTTCAACACTTCACTACAACTAAATATGCAATGCCTCTTACCCTCCCCCCCACCCCAGATTTTTGTTTTGGAGAAAAATGTTCTGAAGAACCTATAGCTTTTATAGCACCTTATCTCAAAGTAATGAAAATGGGTATGATGATTACATGTGCAAATGTACAAAATCATTACCTCTACAAAGATACATCATTCCAAAATTACAGAAGTTTTTAAAGCATGCATTTTAACTGTTTTGAAAGGGTTGCTGAATGCTTCCCCTGAAAAAAGGTGGCTGTTCTCAAAATCAGCAACTGCTGGTGAGGATTTCTTGGCACATTTGTGACCAGCATGTTATTGCTGCATCTTCCTGATAATCTCAGCAGACACGGGGGGGTGGAAATTGATTGTGTGGTGCCGCAGGCCCTGAGCTGTCTTGTAACTCTTCCCACAGCGACATTTGAAGGGTTTGCGTACACGGATTTGCGTCCTGTGGCCGTTCTTGGCGTGGTACTTTATACCGTTCACATTCTGTCAGTGAGAGAGCAGAGGGTTAGTGGTCAGGTGCTCTGGTCATGGCTTCCAGTTAAAAGTTGCAAATGGATTTAACATGAATGGGCAAAATCACACCAACTGCTGGGACTCCTGCTGAGTGTTTTCCATCTCTTGTGCTTAAAAGATATGAGGTGGGACAAGACGGAGACTAAGCCGTGCATTTCTAACATAGGAAACAAACCTACCTGGGTAATGCTGATTTGTATCTCCCAGCATATGGCAGTTCCCAAACAGCACCACTTAATAGGCGCACACATGGATGGCCTTTGCTGCCTGACATTTTTCCGTCTAGCACGCACAAATTTAAGTTCATTTCCAAGCGAACAAAGAATTGGCATGAAGACTAGAGTCGCACTTCTTCAAAAACCCATAGCTCCCCACCATGGCATGTCTGTTCCTGTTTGTGTTATTGTTTCTAGAGATGTCTTTAGGCACCAGCAAATTCTGATAGTTTACACATTGTCTCCGAAGAATTAACTGCAGGGAATACTTGAAGAGTGAAAAATAATCCAGAGAAGCTGTCTTGAAAATAGCCATTCTTTGGGAATAGTTTATAGCTAAAACAAGAGAGCTGATCTCCATTCCAGCTTGGAAAGAAAGAATGAAAAGAAAGCAGCATCTCACACCCTGACACTGGCACTGCCAGGAGATGTACAACACTTTTGCTAGATGAATAAAGAACCTTACCAAACCTAAGTAAAAACCCTACCCCTGTTCTCCTTTTCACCTATTTCTGGCAAAAATGGAAGAAGCTGCTGTTGTCGCAACAGCTGCTGTCATACTGCTGCTTAGGAGTCATCTTACTGGAGTCTCTTTTACCTGCGCCCACTAAAAGCGCCTGGATTTTTGACAAGTGAAGGCAAATTGCCTTTCCTTAAAGCTTCTCCTAGGAAGAAACCAAAGAAGGTGCCAAGGCAGTTTAGGACAAAAAGATCCAGCTCTGAGGCCCTCTAAAATTTCCAGATCTATCTCTTGGAGACAAAAAAAAAATATTTAAAAAATATCTAAAAATCAGTAGACAGCCTGAATATTAATTAGTTTCAGGGAATTTGTCTTTGCTGAACCACTGCCTGGAGTTATACATAGCAAAAGTCTCTTTGACTCTAAGCAACAAGCACAGGTAAATCAATGTGCAGGTTACAGTCAGTGGAATCTCCAGCAATGAGCTAAAGCAGCTTACAGCAATGAGAAAAGTTAGACAACTTGTTTGCATAAAAAATGGAAACAGAAAAAGCCCTCAGTAAACAGAGCTACACTTCTAAAACCTCAGAAGCCTCTATATACCTCAGAAAGCAAACCCCAGCAAGGTTAACACCTTCAATACCACCCTCCTGCCAATACTTCTTGTTCCCCTCCCCACCTTCTAATCCAACTTATTCTAGGTAAAGATCTCCAGAAGTGTTATGTCCTGCACCTGAGAGAGACAGCTCCCCTGAGAGCTGGTGCCCTTGCTGCTGAGGGACATGGTCCCTTGTATGCTGTCCACTACCCTGCTCTAACCACAGCTCCCCAGAACAATCAAGAAGTGTAAGAAGCTTACAGCTCCTTCAGGGGAACAGGGAGAAGTGCAATTGCACCCAGTTACCCAAGCGGTTGCAGTGTTCTCACAACATAGGATGCTGGTTCTTACTTCTCACAGGTTACCTGTGCAGAGTTTTTTCATCTTGTAAGTAAAAAGAGTCCTGGGGTTTCAGTTGCATCTGAGCACTGCACTGTTCCTGTCAGAACTCTAATGCCCTGGGTAGTCTATACCACTTGAAGTGGTGTTTGAGGGCAGTCTGGGTGCCCAGAAAGGTTGATTTCAGAAATCTTCTAGAAAGAAAAACAGCCTAAAATATCCACCCTGGAAAAGAGTATGGTGCAAGGCTGCAAGCAACTGCTCTGCCCACAAATCCATGCTTCTCTTTTCTAGTGCAAGCAACTGCTCTGCCCACAAATCCATGCTTCTCTTTTCTAGTGCATCCAGGCACTGAACCCTCACTTGAAGTTGCAAATTCAGCCCCTAAATGGCTGTCAGATGAGATGTAGGAGATACGAACCTTCAGTCTCCAAGTCAAATCAGACATATGAACCTGCCTTTGGTGCAGGTTACATCTGAGTGAAGAGTACTCAGGGGAGGTAGAAATGCTGTACCAACAAGACAGACAAGAGCACATCAAAGCTACAAATTGTCCTCAAAAGTAACCAAATGAATTCCCTGAGATGACCTGGGACTCCGAGGCAGCTGTGCGATGGCTTTGCACACAGTTATAATCTTCAGCACCCACAGGACCACTGTGGTGTGGGGGCAGGGAGATGACACGACGCTGTCCTAAGGCATCTGTCAACATCTAAGTTAATGACCTGCACTTCCAAAAAGGAGAAAATCTAGGGGTGATTTTCTCAACTTCTGCTACTGAAATGAAATTTTAAAACCAAAATTATTTCCAACTCTATATATAATTTGGAAACTACAGAAACCTGCATAGGGTTTTAATTTTTGTAAGAAATCACTTTAAGATGCCTTAGAACCAGTATGAATTGCTACAGATGCCATAAATTGGCAATTGCACATCTCCTCACTGCTCTGTGCCAATAACTCTTTCCCCTAACCCAGCCACTCAGCCCCAAGTACACCACACCCTCTGATGAAGGGAAGAAGTACTCTCAGGCAGAAAAATGTGAGGAAATGCTAAACCAGAAACCTACATGGAATGACTTGGGCCATGGAAGGTTTGGAACAAACTCTGCAGCATAGGAGAGGCTGGTGTGCCATGAAAACTGACCTCTGCTCCTGTCCGGAAGAAAGCCCTCGCTAGATTACAGTTGCTCTTTGGCGCTTTTTCCACTCCTGCTATGTAAACACTTTGTGGTACGTCTGGGCTGAGTTTGTGGAGGTATGGCAAATCCCACTGCCAAACTCATACATCATTTTTATTGCTCTGGTTACTTAGGTTGCTCATTATTTACTCACACAAATGAATGAGGAAGAAGATGGCAGTATAGAAGGGCACTCTACAACATTCAGCAGGAGGAAACAATTATTAACCTGGGACCAGATCAGGAGGAGATAGGGAAGCTTAGATTGGCACTACTTGGTTTGTGCAGACAAGAGGACACTTGCTGGGCAGGGCCCCCTCGCACGGCAGTACTCGTGAAGCCACTACACTGCAGACATCTTACCACCCCCTTCATGTAAGATATCAACATCAAGGATGGTTTGGGAGGTTGTCTTGTTTCAGACTTGACAGACAAATGTTTTTCTATCTCCTGGCTGTTACTTCTCAAGTTTTTCTCTGTGGCTCCAGTTCTTTCCTGCTCAACTTGCAAGCTCTGGCCTGCTCCTTTCTTTCAAGTAAATTCCCTTCTTTTCCTCTCTCACTTTCAATATTCTTCCGTCTTAAGCTCTCTCTCTCTTCGATCAGCCTTCTCAGTGGTTTGTGCCACCCAACAGGCCCAGGACCTCTATCCCATTACCTGCCAGAAAGACAAGCCCAATGCCTTGACATTCTTGAAAGGTGCCACTTCTCTTGCCCAAGGCCAAAAAGCAGTCATGCAGACAAGCAATATTTTGTATGCATGGAAAGCAGTTTTTATTATTGCATTTGTACAAACTAGAGAAATTCTGGCAGGTGATCTAGGGGTTTTCTCTCTGGCAGCATATGTGCATTATTTGGGGGGTGGAGGCTGTGTCTATTTATCTATCGAGTATCAAAATTCATTTTGCTCTTTGGAGGTTGCCTGAATAAGTTTATCTACACCCTACATACATTTTGAATGTCCTTCTCCAGAATTAGAGACCAAGTAATTGGCACACACAGATGATGTTGAATAAAGTGAAAACTAATTGGCACCTTCTTCACAAACCCACACTTTAGCTCCTACAGGTGGCATCTTGCAAAGCACATGAACTACCCACACACTTCTGGACAAGGCATCTAAATGTGGATGTAACCCAAAATCTAGTAAGGTTGAACTCCACAGAAACAAGGCTAAAATCTCTGGGTTCCGTTAAATCATACCGATGTTTTTTCTAAAAATCAAATGGAAAGTATCATATCAATGAAGGGAAAAAAAAATCCCTAAGTAGCAAGCTATAAAATACTTATAAATTGTTGTCTAGGTCAGTGACTATAATAAGAAGAAAGCAAGCTTTAGAAATTAGTTCAGAGGTTTGTGTTTTAAGCATCTAGAAGTCAGTGTGCTCCGGATTAATTTAGCTGTTTCTGACTATCCAGCAAGCAAAGCTACATATAAAAAAGAATGTTTTTTTTATTTCCCCAGGATCATCCTCAAGAAAACCTGTGCCATACTATATAGAGTACCAATATGTATCATAAACGAGCAATTGTAGTTCTTAAAGAAAAAAAGGAAAAGAATTTCCTGAAAAACAACTGAATGTTTATGACTCACACCTACTGCACTGCCTATGGGAAAGCACCAAGAGATAGCTGCTGGGCAGGAGACCAGTAGAGTCTTTTGATACTCATCTGGGTTTGTGTATAAACGTGTTCTCATCACAGTTTCCATTGTCTGCCCCAGCCCATTCCTTAGGAGTATTTGTTGTACTCATTCTTGTCTTATTTACCTTTCCCTAATGACTTTTCAGTGCAGAGGCCATCTTTTATCCTTGCACATTGTTTGTAAAAAGGAGACCCATCCCTACTGGGTCCTTTAAGCAGCACTGTAACACAAATAACACATCTAAAAATACTGTTTCTGCTTCTCAAACGTACGTCACCTAGGGCCAGACAAAAGAAAACTGTGTATATCCTTTCCTCCTCACTCCCTAAAGGAATGCATCCTTTCTCAGCCGTAAAGTTAGCCTGGCAATTACTGTATCTGCATGCCCCTGTTCCTGTTTGGAGCACTATAATTGTTTTACAGCCCTGACTGTGATTAGTACCCACCAGAAAATCCCAGTGCTTTGATCACAAGACTCCCTACCCAGACTCCACAAATAATTCGTCAGAGGAAGGGGTTAAGCAGAAGGAAGATGAAGAGGAAACAAGAAACACCACTGACACGAAGCTAAAAGGAAGGAAACAAAGATAAAAATGTAAAAAGAAAAAATTAGGCTGAGAAGAAAAAAGGGAGGAAACAGAGTTCACAGAAAAGAGAAATGAGGTGAGGCAGAGCTGAAGGAAATGTGTTTCCCTATCAGGACTAAACAGAGGTGAGTCTCTAGGAAAATAGGGTACATTTTATTTGCTGCTGCTCTCTGTCAGCCTCTCGTAGGGTCGTTAATTTGTTCCCTGTTCAACTGTTCCAACATTAACGGTGTACAAGATATCCCTTAGACAGTCCTCATGCATTTGAGATGAAGGTAGTGAGATAGCAGAAGCCAGCAGAAACAGCTTGCTTATTTGGGCAATAAAAAGACAGAGGGCTGGCAGTCAAACAGGGAACAGACAGGATATAGCAAATTACAGGGTTCTCATTCTAGCCTTTGCCCATTAAGGGAATGTTTTCTGCAATGCATAGATGCCCTGTGGGCACAGTGACTTCTAACAATCACCATGGCTTGTTTGCTTCCTGAGCTAGGGATTTAGCTTTTAAACTATACACTTCATCTGGCACAGCTTCTACCACACGCAAGAAAAGTATTAATTTTGAATAATGGGGAATGTCTGCAAAGTAATTCTTGGAAAGAGTCTGAAAACATCTTTCCCTCTGCCCTGGAGAGGCTGTTCAGTTTGTCCTGTAACTGAAGAGAATAACCATTACATAGTTAAGGTTAATCCCTAGAAAAAAAACAACAAAACAAAGACAAAAAAAGGACTTGCATGCCACTAGGAGGACATTGCTTTCTTGCTCAGGTATTAACTGTTCTGTATAAGCATCCCACTCTTGTGATTTGCTGCCATGGGAGCTGCCACCGTCTGGCACAGCTGCAGTGTCACTGTGCACTGTGTAGCTTCCTGCACAGGGTATTCATTCCTCTTAGAAACATTTTATCTCAACCGTTAGTGGTCTTCCTATAGCTCTCTTTCTTATTTCTGTTCTTGTTTAACTTTCTAGTTTTTGGTTATTTAAAGGAAAAGACATAAAGTAATGCTAGTATAAAACCAGCTCAACCACCACTGCTTTTTCCAGGGTATAGATGAGTGCTTGAATTTTCCAGTACTTGCTGCACAGAAGATGACCTACAGGAAGTGTGCCAGCATGCTATTTCTCTTTCCAAATGTCAGTAGTACCACGCCGAAGTCCAAGCTGTTCAACACATCTGTCTCTGCACTGGTTCATGTGAAGCTACTGCTTCTGTCTATGGGGGCTATTGCTCTTGCTATCTATAGGAGCCATTGCTCCTGTCCTCAACATGGCACAATCTATACCAATCAGCTCACGGTTCAAAGTTCAAGGTATTTCAGCTGATTGTCAGGCAAAAATTTCTCATAATGGAGAATAATTTAAAAAAGGATGGTGGGTGGGGGTGGGATTGCTTTCCAGCATGTGATGCAGAGATGGAAGTCCTGCATTTGAAGCCAGACACACCAACTGTTGTGCAAACAAGTCACAGGGACTGGGACCTAGGACAGAACAATACCAGAATTTCTCAGAGGCCTTCCCGAGGTGACCTCTGACTTTCAAAATGCTATCACCTCTGCCAGGAAAACTATGCTGGGCACAGTCTTACCAAAGGAGAGGCAGCATCTCTAGCAGAAAGAATTTATTTCTGGCACTGAGGGGAAGAATTTTTTTAATTTAATGTCTCTGAAAGGGACTCCAGAAATTATTCTACTGGCAGTATCTCCTGAATTATGCAGTTAATTTGCCTAGATAACAAGAAAATTTGTTAAAATGTGTAAAGCAAAGGAATCCCTTCTAACAGACAGTGATGCAAAAGGCAAGATCCATTGTAAAACCAGCAACTTGGTTGTGCTTGAGAGGAAACCAGTGAGTAATATATGCACACTGCTAAAGTATCACAAAAATAAATGTGAAAAGTCTATTAAATGAAAAAGGCACAAATTATTTTAAAGCCTTCTCCCCACCATTACACCAACAGAAAATAAACTAAGTCTGCACTCCTGCTTACCTTATATCTTTTTTTACAACCAGGAACAGGACAGGCAAAAGGTTTCTCATCCCCTCCATTCATGCACATTGAACTAAGGATAGCTTCAGAACTGATAGCACTTTCTGTAGTCCAGGATTCATCACTGTCTGATTCTTCATAGTCTACTTCTTCCTCATCATATTCACTACCTAGGAAAGCAGGGTAGTGAGATAAAGTAAGAATGAATAAAAGCACAGCAAGATAACATATTCTGTATTTATTACATTGGCTACGATGACTTGTAATTTCCCCACTTCTGCCTCTGCTGGAAGATAGTTAGCTTTTATTTTATAAACCCATCTTTCTTACAGTTATTTATTCCTTCATAAAGACACCAGTGGTTCTTTGTTCTAATAACCAGACAGGCATTATTAATACATATATCTTCATAAACAGTTAACTGCATGGCACAGAAAGTTCAAAGGACTGATTTTAAAATGCAGTTTCATTACTCCTCAAACACCAGGATCTTTCTGCTTTTCCCAGTGCCCAAAGAGAAAATGTGGCTTTCCCCCTGCCTCTGCAATTAAAGCTAATTTAAAGGCTTTTCTTTATGCAATACAATGCTGAAGATTCTAAACAGTGTAAAATAATATGTTGACAAGGCCTAATGCATTTACTAGCCCTTTGGAATTAATAGGAATTATAGCACAACATTAGTAAGAATTATATTGTAGCAATTATAGTTGTGAAATCCATTCCCTCAGGTGTGGGGATAAATTGCATTGTGTGGCTGCCCTGAAGAGACTGCATTATGTTCCAGATATGCCATGACAGCCATCTGAGCAGCTAGTGCTGAGTTTATTTATTAATTGCAATAACTATTAATGAAATCCTCTAAAAAAGTTAAATGTGAAACAAGAGAAATTAAGAAAGCAGAATTCCAACTATAAAAATACAGTTAAA
>VWYK01092372.1:8391-20679 GCA_013399775.1 Semnornis frantzii | reverse complement strand
AAAAAAAAAAGGCAGGGGAGGGAAGAGCCCCAGCTGATTAAAAAGAAAACATATGCACAGAGGGAGAGAGAAAGCGGAGGGAAACTTCGATGGTGTCAGCAGGAGGTGGTGCTGTGTTTCCCTTCCCCTTTATTCTTCCCCTTTCCCAGCTCTGCTAAGTTTTACCCTTTCTGCTGAAAGCCGATTTGGCTCCGAGTGCTGGAATAGCTCCGGTGGCTGCAGCCAGCGCTGTGACAGCCGCATGGCTTTGTGTGTTTCCCTCGCATGCCCTCTCAGCGCACGCTTCTGAGCAGCTCCACAGGCCAAGAAGAAGATGCAGACGGATGCCTGACAGAAGCATCTAGGCTTCACAGAGAAAATCCGTGCTACAATGTGCAGTGAGGGCTTCGGTGTTTCTTGCTTCTAGTAAATACACATCTATCGTCTCAGATTGTCCCTTCAGATTTGCCCTCCCCTAGTGCTCTCACTCAGGCTTTGCACCTCTCCATCACTGAGTCAAATGCACGTCAACTGGTAGCTGCAAGTACTTAAGGCTCCTGAACTTTAATCAGACATTGCAAGTTTGCTTACAGATGTCAGGCTATCTGCATTTCTTTCCTGTGGTTTTCATCCACACAGGGTGGTGTGCAGATGAGGAAAGATGGATGAGTTCCCACCATCAACAACTGTCGACCTAAGTGCACGCACACACGTGCTGCAGCACATTTGGAAAGCTTTGCTCCGCTGATTGCAACTCCTTATTCCACACCAAATGAGTGAAAGCCAAAGAAAGCATTATTGACCTCTTAAAGTATTTCTGACCTCTAGGAATAGTTAACCTAAAATGAAGGTAAGAGTTATAGTTTAATTAACTAAGAAAAAAAAAAAAAAGGAGGCAAAACCACAATTCTGCTTCAATGATTTCCTGCCCTTGATTGTATCTTGATGGAAAAAATTCCTCAAGCTGTTCCTTTCAAACTTTTCAGCTCAGTGGGTTCTACTAAGCAAATGCAACAGAAAACCCTGTTGTAAATACATGAATCCACTCCTAAGACAAGAAAACAAACAACAGTTCTAAACACTGATACCAGCTATCACTGCCATTACAATCCCTGCCCTTGTAAGGCCTCGTAAGAACTAAGTGGTTTCTTCCCAAACAGGACCTTGTCTTTCCAACAAAAACATCATCTGAGACTGTAAGACATCTACTGTTTCACTGCTTGTAGTGATAACAAGGGCCATGCTTTTACACAGCAACAATCAGTGCTCTATAAAACTCAACGTGCAATGTGGTATGTAAGGGAAAAGATATACAGAACAGTGGAGAGTACTAGTAATCACTGCGATTATGCATTTCCTTATGTTTTCCTGTATTTCCAGGGCATCCTTTTAATTTTGGTAGTAACTTTGCACAGCAGACTCAGTTCTGTAACAGCTTTTGCCCATCTTTCACTTACAGGTAGACTAGAGGAGGGAGGCAAGGGAAAGCAAAATGCATGAAAAGTATCTCAAAGGTCAGATCATCCTTAGAGTTTTAATTAGCTTAACTGGGTGAAAACGCAAGATTTTGTTTCAAGTATGAATAATCATATCAATATATTCTTTCTTCTTGCACAAACCAGTCACACTAACAGTGCCAAGCACCTAAACGGCACGTAACTTCATACAGAGCTGGAGCTGCAGGCTGGAACTGCTGTTACTGATCTGTCCTGCTGAACTCAGCTGCTGGTACTGTCTTTAGAAGTAAAAGATGCTAAATTAAAAAAATCACAAAATGCATTTAAGAAGGTCCTGGTTTAAAGAAAACGCAAAAACCCTCAGTGTCCTGAAAAAAACTCCTCAGCAGTAAAATTCTATCCGTTATAATAATTATGTTGTTTCAGTTGCCATAGAAAAACAAGACTGATTTAGTCAGGCTTTTAACCAATTCCGCCTCAGAATTTAATTTCCTCAGTTGTCAGTGTCTAAGAGTTGCAGCCCATGCGGTGCCTCACTGATTGCGTACAACACATCAGAGGAGAGGAGGGGGGAAGAGGGAAAACAAGAAGTACAACACAGAGGCTGGTGCTGCCATAATTAAACAGCCTCTAGACGAGGTATTTTAATTAAGTACTGTAAGGCTAAGGACGGTGGCTTTGCAAAGCTGTTCCCATGCCGAGCAGGCCCTCAGCTACTCGTCAGGTGTACAAACTGCAACCTGAGCTGCGGGCTGCTGCTGGCTCCTCAGGCAGCTCGCCAGAGTACCAGCAGTGCACTGCAGGGGAAGGACACAGCACTGCACTTAAAATCAAGAGCTAACCTGGTTTCTTTCTTGTTTAACTTGGTTGGTGTTTCGCAATGATATTTGTAAATATTTACTTTCAAAAAGCAAAATACAAAATTAAGTATCTTTGCATCTAACCTATGGCCTGTTCCTGGGTGTAACAACCGGACGGGCCTCTGCAATAACTATTAAGAGAGCTCCAAGACAGCTGGCTCACTGATTTCCACTTGGACATCGGCATGCACATGGAAAACAGGATGCTCTGCTGGGGCACGCTGCCCTTCTGGTGGACTGAGCAGAGACATTCCTCTAGCACACGTGCTAATGACCTTACCATTTCTCATTGTGCTTGGAAGGCAGAAGGATCACCCTCCCCATCAGTACTCAAAGGAAAAACATAGGAATTGTGCTTCAGAAGCCTGAACAGCAAAAATCTCCAAAACTCAACTCTCTAAGATGAAGTGTCTAACTATTTGTAGGGGACAGGCTGCCATGCTTTCAGAAAGGCAGTGCACAAACAGCACTATACTATTACTGTAACTAAATACTAGTTCTACAATAGCAAGAAAGCTGCCTTCTCTACCTCTCTCCCCTGGTAATGCTCTTTCTGAGGTTCCTTGCTTATTAACATATCCATTTTCATCATCTGGCTTTCATTCGGAGACCCTGCATAGTTTTACCTCAGCCTAACCTAAGCCCACTGCTTTATTATCCAAATGACTCAGTACCATCTCTGTAATATTGCTCCTACCCTTGCATGCAATATTCCCTCAGTCCTGGCCTGTGAAGCCACTTCCCCTCTCCTCACTCCGCTGGCCCTGCCAAAAGGCTCACTTCATCTGCGCTGCCCCCAGCAGATTAAAAAAATGAAACATAAATAAAGCAAGGAAAGAATGCTAGTTTGGTGGTTTTTTTAACTGGAATTTTCCATGCTGAGACAATGGCAACGCTCCTCAAAGAGGAAGTGTACTCCACTGGTGGAGATGGACTTGAGGTGGGCACCACTAGGCACAGCTGGCATGGTGTGTCGTATCAGACCCAGGTACTACCTAGAATTACTGGTTATGAAAAGACAGAAAAAATACAGGGCCACTAAATATTCTGTAACATTATTTCTCCTTTAATTTTTATGCTGTGTTTAAACACAACTTGTCACAAATGAGAAGGCTGTCTGCAGCATAGAAGTTTATTTGCCAGAAGTAAAACACATGCATGAAAAGGGATTATGATTACTACCTGCATGGTAAGAAATCTTTGTAGTGTGATGAAAAGAAAAGTTGCACCATGAATCTTTGTTCTTCTTCCAGTCCGTTTTGCTATCAAAATCAGCAAGAAGATCACTTAATCCTACAGGAAAGATTTAATCTCTTGCATGCCCATCCACTACTTTTCTTTTTCTAGCAGATGACGTCAGTAATTTAAATAGCTCAGAAACATTTTGCAGAGAGTATTATACTCTGTAACAGACAACATCCCAGCAACACTGCTGAAAATCTGGAACCTCACCCTTTTATGTTTCTGTATTTCATTCAGTATTCCCACCACTGTAGCCAAGATAAATTCTACCTTTTGTGTGAGTTAATTCATTGCACCATGAGAGTTGTAGAAGATTTTTTTCCCCAACTTTGAATGAATCTTAGTTCATTTGTGCAGGTGCACATCATTTGTTGTTATGTCACTTGTTACATCTGGAGACTTCTATACTATGCCTTGAAATATAAAAAAGACAAAGCTAATGAAAACCAGCGTATGCTGTGTGTACCATTACAAAGAACACAATCTATCTCAGCCTCTGATCAGGAACATTACTAGTTCTTCCTTTCTCCTCCTACGAAGAAAAACAAACCCAAAACACCCTTGCCAATTATTTCTGTGACCAGAAAGCATGCCTTTAAGCATACAATGAATAACTACAAGTGATTAGCTTCCTGCAGTAGGAACCAGCATTGCTGGTGTCACTGAAAGTTCATGGTAATTCCAATGATCTCTCATATCTCTCATAAAAATTCAGCTTCACACTTTGTTCTGTGCAGGATTTGCAGTTTGTACTTCATAGAAGCAGTTTAATGAAAGCACTTCTTATGTTAAGAAGTTTGCATTCCCATATGCTGGGACAGNAAAAAAAAAGAAAAAAAAAAAAGAAAGAAATAAAGAAAGAAAGAAAAGAAAACAAAAAGTATTATTAATATTATGTGAATTCTGAACTAATGCTAAAGTACACTTATGGATTTGTCAGACTTCTTCCCTCTGTGCCCATGGATGCACACAGCCCCCTTCATGCTCACCAGCAGGGAGAACATTTCCACAGCTGATACTCGTTGTAGATCTAAAGACATATTGAATCATTGAAAATTAAATATTCTTCCTTTACATAAAGTGCAGAAAATAAATGCTAGGGCAGATGAAATATAACACAGTTAAATGAAACATGTCATGGCTGCTAAGTCTTTAGTCTGGAAGCTGCAGCAGGACTCTTGGCAGTGAGCTGGTACGGGTGGCACAGTGCATTGGCTCTGCATGCTTAGGCACCAAATTTCAGACACAAGATCATCCAAACAGACCAAGACAGATTCTTCCTTTTGGTTTCTTGGTTGTTTTGAGGGCAGGGGTAGAAGGAAGCTCAAGAAGACATAAAGTGTTTATTAGTCCTTGTGAAAGGTCCATTCAGACTAATTTCTTGTATTTCCAAACTACTTCTATCATTTGTGTCCACAGAGATGATGCAAACACATATGTAACACAACTGAAGGAAATCCAGGGTAGCTGAAACCAAGCACTGTGCACTGGTATCTTAGATTGCAAATGCAATTCCAGTTAAAATTTTTCTCTTATCCCAGTAAACATCTCTGAAACTCATTTCTGGCAGAGGAGAGGGAAATACATTCTCAAAGCCAACTGCATGCTTGGCGGCTCTGCTGTCACTTGAGGGAGCTGCTTGAGATGGTTATGGTTTGTCAAACGTCACTTGCCAAGGCTGGCAGAGGCATCCGCCCATCCCTCTGCATGATCACAAAAGAGCCACAAAATACCAATTACAATTTATTATTGCCTTGGCCTTGAGCCGAGCAGGGTGGGCTGGCCCAGGGCATGTCCTGCTGGCGGCTGCAAGCTCCCTGCAGTAGGTCCTGCAGGCTGTGCGGTCTGTGGCAGTCACTACCAGGCCACTCTCACACATGGTCGTGCCAGGAGCACATCCCTCGCCTTGCACTTCACCCAGAAATGCTGCTAGCATCCTACTTTTCCTCATGACACTAGTCAGAGCAGGATTTGGCCCAGAAAATGTCTTCTGGAGAAATCACCCTTCCTTCCAGTCCTCTGCTAGCTCAGATTATGAAACATGAATTAACTAGCTGTGCAGGAACTATTACTACTCAGAAGAACTGATTTTCCATTGTCTCTGCCTGAAGCAAGGCTCAGTTAGTGAATAAGCATCAAGAGAATTAAAAAAAAAAACCCTCATGTAATGATGTGAATATGGATCCAAATACAAAGAGCTACATAGTTTTGCATTATTTTTATGCACAAGGTACTAAAAAGCACTAAAGAAAATAAGTTAGAACACACCCCCCCACCCCCTCAACTTTTTCTGGTTTGTTTACATCATTTCAAGAGTAGCTGGCAATGAGTACGGTCTGCTGTATCAAAGATGGGGAGCACTTCAGCAAGCAAGGATATAGACTGTTGTTTCTGGACATCCCCTATCCTCTCACACAGTCATCATAGAAACGCCAAGTGTAACTTCCACCATCACAGAAACGTCTGAAAAGATACCTTCTATAATTATTCTGGAGGGTGGTGTCTCAAACAAGAATCACCCACAAGCAGTTATGCACCCAACCTTGATGTTTTAAATTAAATGGTAGATAGGCTGATTCCAACACCTCAAGTCACCTTTAGTTTTCATTTAAACATTCGGTGTAAGCTCATGCTGAATTTTAATTGACTGGAAATGTATCCAATGACAAGGTTTGAACCCACTTTGGGAAGCACACAAACATGTGAGACCTAACAGGTAAAGCACAGAACTGAGTAGACCATGTTTTGGTATAGAAAGAGTTCAACTGAGCTAGTCTATACAGGAAATCATCCTACAATCCTGGAGGTAAAGCTACAACGGTAAAGGTACAAAATAAGCATAAAGGTTTTTATTTGAAGTGCTATTAGCACAACATTAGTATTACATATTCATTGTCAGTAAAACTCAAACTACTTACACATGAGACCTGCTCATCATTTGGGCTACAAGAGAAACATCATTAACTATACTCAGGTCAAAAGAAAATACTCCCGCAGAGCCAACATAGGGGTTGGAGCAGCTGGACTCTATCTGGTCTTAGGAGCAATTATGGCATTTTCTATCTTGATACGTATCTGTATGTTGGTATCAGTACATCAAAGTACAGTCTTTAAAACACAAAATCCCAATTGAGAGATCATAAATCCACTGAAAGACAGTTGCACACCTATGTAAGTAGATATGTTAGAGCATATTTAATGTATAAATGAATGTCAATAAAACATATGTGTAATAAGCTAAATAAGACAAAAAAAATAAAAAATCTCCACTTCCAATTACTTGTGAACGAGCAACTAATCACAAAAACATGCATGTAAAGAGCTGATGCTGGAAAAGCCAGTCAACTGATACCATGGCATGTGTTCTGTAGAACAGGGCTTTCTGAGAAGGCTGCAGAGGTGCTAAAGCAAATTGTTATAATGTCACTGCACAATGCGCTGTTGAGGTTTTACGGCCGCACTGCGCCAATAGTCTCGGGAAGTTATTTTGCATTCTTATATAAACTTTTTTTCCCAATCCTGTTTTCCATAAAAAAGGGCTTTCAATAATGTACACTCTTCTGGTTATACACAGTACAGGAAAAACATGATAAACCCAAGAACACAATCTCTACTTTAAACATATTTTAAAGCTAGATTTCTACAACTTCATGTAAACAAGAATAAGCTGTTAAATCATCAAAAAAGAGCATACCCTTCCTGTAATTAAATGGCAGTCTTTTATACAGCACTCTTCAAAAACCATGAAAATAAATAAAGTAAATAAATAAAGCTAGCAGACCCCTCCCAACTTGAGGCTTAACCTGAAAATTAATGTAACAGTAACAAAACCTATGCCAGCTGGAATCCTTCCTCTCTCTGGCTTTGGCACAAGCAGCAAGAGCAGGTATATATTTGAAGAAAAACATGTTAGTTTTTTGTCCCACTTTTAGTCATGGGATGTTAATTGAACTCTGGCAAATGTTTAAAGATATTCTCAAAATGTTCAAAAAAGAATTAAAACCAGTTGGGGCTGAGAAAAAGAAACAAGCCATCCTTCCTCCCCCTTCCTCTCCCCCCAGACATCTGTTACAAACTTATACTCCATAAACCACAGCGAAGGACAGCCATAATTAATGTTATTTTGGTTTTTCAGTTCCGAGGTCTGCATTCTGAGGTTAGAAATAGAAAAATACAAGTTCCGGGCGCTATTACTGTACGTAAGGACTCTCCTGATGCATATAACAAAAAGGCAGGTTTTCTTTTCTTTTCCCCCTTTTTCATAAAGAAGAAGAAAAAATAGAAAGGGTATCAGGCAACAGTTTCATGTTTAAGATAAAGGATTACAATAAAAAGCACCTACATAAATGAACTACGGTTTATGAAGCTATGAAAATACATTTGAGATGTGTTTTATAACATTGAGTTAAACATGCTTTACAGCTGTACAAGAGCTATTCAGTCACTTACAGCACAGGCCATAAAGCTGCTAAGGCACAGTCCTTACCCTCCCTGACCACTGCGTGCTTTGCCTTCAGCACACAAAATCAGCAATGATGTGGGGAGCTACCACCAGGCTGCAACCCAAGAGCCTGCTATCACTGCACAGGTAGCACTCACTATACAAGATTTCATCAGGATTCAGCTACCTGGTGATTTCCAAGATGCTCCTGGACCACAGCTTAGACCTTTGAGCGTGAATGCACTGAATCATGGCAAAGGGATCCCACGGCAGGCTGCCTTTGGAGAACCATGGGGCAGTGGAGCTGCAGACATCCAAGGCAGCTCAGCACTCTTTCAGTGGCTTTGAGCTGAGGGATTTTCATGCTTATGAGCCCCAGGAGGGTTACAAACCCTTGACCAGCAATGAGGGAGGCAATGGCAGGGTCCCCATTTCAGTGCATTGAAGGGGAGGAGGTTTGTTTTTTTGTACAGAGATACAGTTGAAGCCTCTCTCTACCTGCTTTTAAATGCTCTGACCATCCAGATATAAGAAACTCCTTCAGTATAATTTGAAAGACAGTTCTAATGGCAGTATGGACTAACATATCTATCGATTACTGAGCCAAGACCAAGGCCTTCATCATCCTGCCTACACACAAAATCTACAGGAAAGAGCTCTTAAGTCTTAAACTCGATCCCACTTCATGTTTCTAAGACACACATTTTTAACACCCAAAGGTAAGAACACACTCAGCAGGGAGTCATGTCTCCTCTCTCTTTTTACCCCCCCACCAGACTGATAAAACAAACTCTGCACTGTGCCTGGCATACTGTCACAAACTGTTCTTTTAGGCTATCACTATTTCAATCAGGTGTACGGAACATCTGCTGGCAGGTGTGAGTTGTTTCAGATGATCTATCACTGGGCTGAAGCTGAAATGAAGTACTTTTTGAGTTGTTATTTTCCATTGCTCCTTGGCTTCTGGTATCCTTTGGCATGGGAGGCAGAAGTACTGAGAAACCACTGTGCATGATGCTGTCTGACTATATATGGAAACAGCTCACAAGTGGGAGCCTGTGCTAGCACAGACACAGCATCAGCCTTCATCTTCAACAAGAATTAGGGAGGTGTCTTTCACCTGTCAGGCCACAAGCACTAAAGGGATGAAAAAAGTAGGTCCTTTTGGGGGATCAGCGAATACTTCACAGCCTTGAGCTCGCTTGGTAAGACACAAAGGTTACAAATAACCCTGTTTTTCCTAGAGTTCTACATCATTTTGATGATCATGTACCGGCTAACATCGACTCGTAACACACCACTTCCCCAGTGAAATAAAGCTCTCTGTCTTAAGCAATTGAGTGTGAAATGGTACCTTGGTTCTTGCTTTTTACTACTTTACTTGCTTTGGCCACAGTGCCAGGAAAACTCAAACATTTGCTTAAGTTCCACCATCTTCAGCACACTGAAATGCTGGCTGAAATAACTATGCTTTTTTTTTCTGCTAGGCACTGTAAAAACTCCTTGAAAACTCTAACTACACACAGCACAAGTATGGCTAGAATGACTTTCTTCAGTTCTCAAGGCACTACAACGGTACAAATATACCATTTGTGCTTTCAGTTAATTTTCAGGGTAATTAGCAAATTACTTACAAAGCTAAATAGTAAAAACAAAAAAAAAAAAAAAAATCCTTCCACCAATCAGCCCTTGCAGCTTAAACACACAAACATGAATGCCATCATTGTTACCCAGAACCAGTGAAGTCTTTTTTTCAGGGTCAAGCTCTTCCTTCATGAAACCACTTACATCACAGGCTGTGAAAGGCAGGGATAGCATGTATTTTTTTCCACATTTGTGGGAGTAAGGTCCATGTACAGTGGGTGCAGTTCCACACAAAAGTCTATCACAAATTAACACAGAGATAATCCTCACTTCAAGCTTGTTGCACATTTTCTGTTCTCCACCCTGTTAAAAATGGTTTGCCAGGTCAGACTACTAAGATGGGGGGTTATAAAACAGTTCCTGTGCTTGGAAGTGTTTTAAATCTACACGCCATGTTTCTATAGCTGCTTTGTAGCTCAAAACCCAAAACTAGTGATGATTTTATGAGTTGCTATAGTCTAGACAACTCAGTTACTTTTCAATGAAATTGTTCCTTGGGGAGACTACTGTGAAAATTCCCATACAATTAATGACAGGTATGTGCAACTAAAACACAATTCTGCAGCACAGCAGCTTCACAGTTGCTGGTGCAATTAATGTCTGTATCAAACACAAATTCTCTGGACAGGCTGGGAAGATGAAATACAACAAACAGGAGTCTACATGTAAGGCTACCTGTAGTAGGCAAGCTGAGGTAAGATGCAATGTTAAATTTCTGTGCCTACTCTGTCAAGATTCAGTTCTACTGTAAAGCACAAAGTCTGACAACTGAGTCAATCTTCTCAAAACACATTTTTATAGCAAACTAGGCTCAACACGTTTTTACTGCCAGGCTAACAAGCAAATGAGAAATTTATCATAATTGTAAGGGAAATGCAGACATAAAGCAGGAAAAGGAAGAAACCCAGAAAATGCAGAGGAAAGCTATGAGAAGAATTGTGATGAAACCCACCCCCCCATCATGTATTTTCACCTCATAGCACAGCCCTATTTTCTCCTTTCAGTTACTTTCACCCCAAGCTTACTTTCCTCTACATACACTTGCAGATGGCCTTTTAAAAGTAATTTAAACTGTTTTAAGCACCACTTTAAAATAATTTCATTTTGTGAATGCAGTATAGGCCTTTCACTACTTAGGTAATTAGTCTAGGATGGGATTAAAAAAAGGACTAAGCAGGGGAGGTTATCATGATGTGTGTCCTTGTGAAAAGCATTGAAAAGCTTAGTTACAGGAGAATCCCCATTATTTTGTTCCATCTTTAGAAACCTATAGCCTTGGATCAGGGGGAATCCCAAACCTCTGAAAAAGTAGGATGCTCATGGGTTGTATTGGCTGCAAGGCAGATAGGGGCTGAGGGGCTGCAGAATCCTTCAAGACTGCACTTTGCCTAGGAAACAAAAAAAAAACCCAGAACAAAAAAAACCCAAAAACCAACCCAAACAAACAAACAAAACCCCACAACAAAACAACCACAAAAAAACCCACACAACCCACTCCCCTCCAAACAAAAAAACCCACAAAAAACCCACCACAACAACGATGAAAAAAACACCACAGGAAAAAAAGGACAGCTTGGTCTTCCTTGTAAAAGAAGTAACTGTCAAGCCTGGGACAGCTTTCAGATTTCTTTTAGGGGTCAGCTGAACTGCAGAGTAGGCAGCCAGGTGCCTAGAGTTCATCTAGATTTCAATAAATGGCATGTAACAAAACGGTGTACAGAAGAAAAATCACAATACTGTTTGGTAGATAAAGAGCAAAACTGAAATGATTTAAATAGAAAAGTTCTATCTGTAAACACTCATCCTGTTTAGGGCAAAATCTCTCTCCTTTCCATTCTGCACAACTATTCTACTTCCCTTCCTACCTCCTGACACTCACAGCAACACTTCAGGGCCACAGTCCCCTCTGCATTCCTACAGGATGTTCTGACTAACAGTAAATATGAGAAACTAATCCATCAGAGGAAATTAGTTTTACTTAGTGTCACTGTTTTATCAGAATTCCCTGAAAACTCATCAAGAAAACAGCCTGCAGCCTACCGCAGTTAGTTCTGTAGAAGGGGAATGTGGCATCTAGCTCTGAAAAAAAGGCCTTTTAGCTGTTGCTAGGAACAAATCCAACCTGTGCTGAGAAAACTCCTATAGGAAATAATTGCACTTTTACTTCTTGTTTTTCATTGTTATTGGAAACCTCCTACTATAGTTTTACTCCTTAAGGCAGAAACGAGAAACTACCACAGATTTTTACTTATTACTCATGCTCAGTCTCAACCTCCTCCAAAAGCTCATGTTATAATGTCACCCCATGTCTAAACACATGCATACCTTACAGCTCACTCATATGCTGATCTGCTGTTTTGCACACCACCATCTATGCTAAAAAAATGTTTCATCTATTTATTTATTTACTAAAAGAACACTCATAATGCTGTGCTAGAATGGGTGCCCCAGACTTCTAAATGCTGGGCAAACACATGTATATCTTAATTAGCGTGCAGGATTAATATAGGCCCCCCCCCAGACCTGCAGTTAGATGGAACAATTTTGGCTCTAATAATTATAAAAAAATCTCCCTTTCGTCATTGTCCTGGTTTGAGCTGATTGGAATATTTTTAATAGAGAAAATTATACTGTAGGTTGTGAAGGTAAAACCATGGTGATGTCT
>VWYK01092365.1:0-12281 GCA_013399775.1 Semnornis frantzii | reverse complement strand
CCTTAAGATACTGAAAGGCCACCCAGCTTGTGCTGGGATCATGTTGTGTTCCACCTAGTGTTAGAGGGATGCATCCTTCCTTCTCTACCAATATGCAGAGGCATCAACAATGAGGAATTCAGTGTGGGGATTGCAGCAGGTGCTGAGACCTCATTTGATATATGTATGTATGCATGTCAAGCTAGATAATATACTTGGGTATGGGAGGCAAAAAAGAACATAAATCACTGTCAAGAGAAGCTGCTGTGCTCCCTGGAAGAGCCACGGTGTTTTACTGCTTCACTGAGCCCAGGTGCCATTTTTTTCCAAATGAGATTTTGATTAAGAATTATTATGTCTCAAAGTCTTTTAACCCCCAGCCCTCATCCTTTTGACTGCCACTTCAAAACATGTGTTCTGAGTAATAAAGTAACTTCACAGAGATTACAACCACGCAGGCATTAACTAAATCCAACTTGAAATGAATACAAGAAGCCAATGGTATGTGTCAGGCTGGCTCTCTGAGGCAGTCAGGCTACATTTTCTCTGTCAATGTAATTTTTAAGCTGCTGGCTGCTTACAGATTTGCTGTAAAGAAACAAGGATAATTTTCCTTTCACTAGGCTAAAGGTTGAAGATCATCTTCGAGCATAAACAGCATCAGACAGTACAATTGCTAAAGAGTATGATAAGAAGGTGAAACTTAGATGCAGACACACAGATTGAATGGTAGGGGTTGGAAACAAGCTCAAAAGACCATCCAGTCCAACCCCTCTGCCACAGCAGGATCACCCAGGGCAGGTCACACAGGAACACATCCAGGTGGGTTTTGAAAGTCTCCAGAGAAGGAGACTCCACAACCTCTCTGGGCAGCCTGCTCCAGGGGTCTGCCACCCTCACAGGGAAAATGTTTTCCCTCTGTTCCTGTGGAGCCTCCTCTGCTCCAGCTTGCACCCACTGCCCCTTGTCCTGTCATTGGACATCCCTGAGCAGAGCCTGGCTCTGTCCTCCTGACACTGCCCCGCACATCTCTATAAACATGAATGAGGTCACCCCTCAGGCTGCTCTTCTCCAAGCTAAAGAGCCCCAGCTCCCTCCGCCTGTCCTCAGCAAGGAGATATTCCACTACTTTAAGCATCCTTGTGGTTCTGTGCTGGACTCTCTCAAGCAGTTCCCTGAGGTCATTCTTGAACTGAGGGCCCCAGAACTGGACACAGTATTCCAGATTTGGCCTCATCAGGGCAGGGTAGAGAAGGAGGAGAACCTCTCTCAACCTGCTAACCACAGTCCTTCCAACCCACCCCAGGATGTCAGTGGCCTTGGCCACAGGGGCACGTTGCTGGCTCATGGTCATCCTTCTGTCTACCAGGACTCCCATGCTGCTCTCCACCAGGTCAGACTCCAGCCTGTATTTGTCCATAGGGTTAGGCTGATACAATGTTTTAAAGACAGAAAATTTCCTCTAAGTGCCTGCTGTGGGAAGCTCAGAATCTGAGGACAAAATGAGCTATGCAGCTCCTACATGTTAAATATCACAGAAACATCACCTCAACATGGCTCTCCAACCCGAAAAAATACCCTGCCCAGCACACACAGATCTCTGAGTCACTCCAAAAAGGTAAGCAGGGAGAGCTTTCTGTAGCTGTAATGCTATACAAGTGGTAAAGGAAGGCAATCATCTCTGCACTGTGCCTTGTCTTCTAAGACCAAATGAAGCACAGCTTCTTTTCATATCACTCAAATTGGCCATTTTCTTTCCCACCTTCATGTTCTATTATTTGTGTCACTGCAGCCAGAATTGGAAGATTTATTTAGGAACAATACTTTATCCATCTTGAAACAGAAAGCAGAGCCCAATCTCACAGCCAGACAGGCTGTAAATAATGTTTGACACCTCATCCTACCTGCAGAAGTGTAAGAACTGAGCCTGAATTACAGACTTTAGTGGGAGCTATTAAACATTAAGAGCCCTTTTCCCTATACATCCCCAGCTTTTTCATTTTCTCTTTCATTTTCAGTGTTATTTTATTGCATTATTTTATAATGGGAAGACAATAGCAAGAGATCTGTCTGTGATATAGTGCTCCTGCTCATCTGAGTCGAGGGTATGAGTGAAGCAGTTCGGGCCAGTAACAATTTACCCAAACTTCCACTGCTTTTTCCTCTCTGCTATGAAAGTGGAAAGCAGAGTTTTCTTTATGTTTCCCTGAAATAACTGCCTGCTCAAATCACACAATCAGAGAATGTTAGGAACCTTCAGAGATCATCCAGTCCAAGTGCCCTACCAAAGCAGGATCACCCAGGGCAGCTCACAAAGGAATGCGTTCAGGTGGGTTGTGGAAGTCTCCAGGGAAGGAGACTCCACAACTTCTCCAGGAAGCCTGCTTCAAGGGTCCAGAACTCTAACAGTTAAGAAGTTTCTCCTCATGTTTAGGTGGAACTGCTGGGTTCCAGCTTTTCCCTGTTGATTCCTTTGCCCATCACTGGGCACCACCAAAAAGAGCCTGGCACCTACATCTTGACACCCACCCCTCAAATACTTACATACATTAATAAGATCCCTTCGCAGCCTTTTTTTCTCCAGACTAAACAGCCTCAGGCCTCTCAGTCTTCATAGCAGAGGTATTCAAGTCCCACAATCATCCTTGTAGCCCTGTGTTGGACTCTCTTCAGTAGTTCCCTGTCTCCCTTGAACTGGGGAACCCAGAACTGGACACACTTTGGTATCTCCCGAACTCAAAGTCTCAGTACTGCTTGGGCACAAGGATCATTTGCTTTAAGGGGGATATTTACTACATATGAATAGGAAAAAAAATAATTGCTAAATCCTGTTCTCTCTCTCCTCCCATACCCATGGGCCAAAAAAAAAAATACTACCCAAGAGGCAGATCCTGTGCACAGAGGTAGAAGCTAGCACCTAGAAGTACAGCACACTGTTGAGTGTCCAGTGAAAAGTAACCATGAAGAGCTAAAGATGCACTTGAAATGGAAAGGTTTAACAGCTGGGGACAGGAGAAAGAGGGTGAGGCAAGCTGAAAAGTTGATGTTTCAGCCCTCTGTACAATTAGCACAGCTCTATGTGCACTAATAGTAATCCTCTTGGGGACTGTTTCTGTTTGAACGTTGGCTGGCAGTGATGCTAGACAAAGAATTGAGGAACACTTTGGCTGTGACCCTGCGTTTGAATCTCATGAGTTTAACAAGGAAATTGAATGATTGTCAAGCCTCTGTATCACAGGACAGGTGTTTCTAAAAGCAACTCTGAAGCCTGACACAGATGGTTACAACAGATTTGTCAAGAGAGGCAACAGAGGCAGGAGAAATGCTAGATCCTGACAGCACAAATCTATAGTAAAAGTCCAAGAGGGGAAATTAAAAAAGAATGAAAAAATAAAAGCCTTCATAATTCTCCTGTGAAATGGCTAAAACACATAAAAAGACTTCCAATACAAAGCTTTTCCTCCCCACGTAACTATGAGATTGACCAAACTTTCTGCCTGCAGTTTGATCCACATCATTTAATCTCACGTGCCTGCACACAAAACTGCTCACTTAGAGCCCTGGGCTTCCCAGCAGGGACAGGGAGGTGATCAGCTCCCTGTGCTCAGCACTGGTGAGGCCACACCTCAAGTACTGTGAGTTCTGGGCCACTCACAACAGGAAGGACATGGAGGTGCTGGAGCATGTCTAGACAAGGACAATGAGGGGCTGGAGGGACTGGAGCACATGGCAGTGGAAGGCAGCTCTAAGGTCTGCTCCCCAAGACTTCTCTTCTTCAGGCTGAACACCCCCAGCTCCCTCAACCTACCCTCATAGCAGAGGTGCTCCAGCCCTTGCATCATCTTTGTGGCCTCCTCTGGACTCACTCCAGTGGCTCTGAGTCCTTCTTATGCTGGGAATATCAAAACTGGATGCAGGATTGGAGGTGTGGTCTCAGCAGAGTCAAGGGCCAGAATGCCCTCTCTTGCTCTGCTGGCCACACTCCTCTTGACAGAGCCTAGGATAAAATTTAGCTTCTGGGCTGCATCATTTGTCACATCTTGAAGGATCTATAGACAATACATGGCCAGGCTCATGTGAAAGTTGGAGCATCATCAAGGTACCAACACTTACAGTACAATACAACCACAAAATGTGTTATGCAAAAACCAAATTATCAATGTCATACAAACTATTTGAGAGCTAACAAAATATGTGGGGGAAAAAGGAGTAGTATTAAAGCCCAACATATAGATAAAAAGCCCCAAATATTTGTGAGGTTTTGCACTAAATGCTGCAATTCAGATTACACTGGCAGTGCAATGCTGTGGAGCTAACACAGCATTGTGTGAGGTACACAAGAGAGACAGGGTCCAGCGGAGACCACCAAGATGATCAGAGGGCAGGAGAACCTCTGCTGTGAAGACAGCCTGAAAGAATTTGGGATGTTCAACTTGGAGGAGAGAAGGCTTCGGGGAGACCTTAGAGCTATATTTCAATTTCTGAAGGGGTCCTACAGCAAGGTTGGGGAGGGACTGTTTAGAAGGGCCTATGGGGACAGGACAAGGGACAATGGTTTGAAAGTTGAGCAGGGGAGATTTAGGACATCAGGAGGAAGTTCTGCACAGTGAGAGTGGTGAAATACTGGAACAGGTTGTCCAGGGATGCGGCTGAGGTCCCATCCCTGAAGGCGTTCAAGACCAGACCCAATGTGTTCCTTGGCAGTCATTAGGGTTGGAGGTGACTCTGCTGAGTGAAGAGGAGTTGGTCAAGATGATCTTTGGGGGTCCCTTCCAAGCCAATGGAGTCTGTGAATCTGTAAATTTAGTTCTCAGCCTTGATTTACAGCTTGTAGAAGAAGCTTTCCTGCGACGGAATAGATCTCTGCCATCAGGAGTGAGCCATAACAAATATTTCCTGGAATGAATGGTTCTGTGGTACACCCTTGACAAGAGAAAGATGAAATCCAATAAAATAGAAGTCACCAGCAGTCCCCAGTTCACAGCAATTGATTCATAATCTATTATATGAGGCAAATGACTTAGCAAGGTCTCTGCTCAGACAACGGAGTTAATGCCTGTAGGCTGACCAGCGTGCAGAGCTCCCCTAGGTTAGCAAGGATGACATCTATTATTTACTGGTTTGGCCATTATTATTCTTTTGAAGTTCCCTTTTATGTCCAAAGACAAGCCATAAACCAGAGTCTGGCAGAGCTGTTCAGACTTTAGCTCTTTGTTATTAACAGATGACCTTCTCCTAGGTCTTTAAAATACCTTGAATATGCAAACTCCATTATAGCTGAACAGCTTCAACCCCACAGGAGAGCAGGAAAAATGACCTGGGAAGTCTCCTCTTATAATAATTGTTCTAGATGAAAGCAGCAGTCATTTCCAAAGCTGAGGTTTATTAGCTTATTAAAAAAGCTACAGGGACACTGCATGGAACCATGGCTCAAGTCTTCTCTAGCACATACAGGTCTGGCCAGTTTGCACTGTAAGATCTTCAGCTCTTCTGGGACCTGGCACTGTTCTCTAAGCTCCAGCCTTTGCAATGCACCAACCACAATCTCACTGCAACTTCCAGACAGTTCAATTTCATAGTTTCATAGAATGGCTTGACTTGGAAGGGACCTTAAAGATCACCCAGTTCCAACTGTCCTGCCATTAGCAGGGACGTCTTCCACTAGACCAGGCTGTTTGAGCCTTCATCCAGCCTGGCCTTAAACATTTTGAGGGATGAAGTGTCCACAGGTTCTCTGGGCAACCTGTTTGAGTATCTCACCTCCTTCATAGCAAAAGAATTCTCCCTGATGTCCCATCTAAATCTCTCTTCAGTTTCAAATCATTGCCCCTTGTCCTATCACCACAGGCCCTTACAAGAAGTCACTCCTAAGCTTTCTTGTAGTCTCCTTCAGGTACTGGAAAGCTGCTATAAGGGCTCTCCAAGAGCCTTCTCTTCTCCAGCCAGCATTACCTCAACTCTCTCAGCCTGTCCTTGTAGGAGAGGTGCCCAGATCTCTGATCATCTTGGAGTCCCTCCTCTGGACCCACTCCAGCAGATCCATGCCTGCCCTGTGTTGGATGCACAAGAACTGGATGCGGTGCTCCAGGTGGGGGTCTCACCAGAGCAGTGTGTCAGAATCACCTCCTTGGACCTGCTGGCCATGCATCTTTTGATGCAGCTTTGCATTTCTGTCTCTCTGATCTGCAAAGCTAAACCAGACAACCTGAACCTGAACTTGGATTAGTAAAAGCATCAGCAGAAGCCAGGAACAGATACAGGGTCTGTAGATCTCTTCCCTCCCACTCCCCAACTCCTCATCTCAAGTGGCTTTGTTCCCAAAGTCAAGGGTCTTTACCTGGGCAGATGAGGACAGCAATACATGGAGAAATTCCAGATGCTGTGGTTCAGTGTGAATATCCCAATCCTGACAGGTCAGTTTGGATGCCCCATGAGAGCAGCTGCTGAGTGCAATACTTGATGCCTGCTAGGAGATCTGCTTTCCATTTACAGAGTAAGAAAGGCTGTACATTTGAACCATGAGCCTGGAATTGGATGACACAATAATTACCTGTCCAAAACTATACTGAGACAAAGGAAAAGCACTCTCCAAAGCACGCTGTGACCTTTCACTGAGATGATATCAAGTCAATTACTTGGCTGCCATGAAACTCAGACTCTCCAGTGAGGCTTGATGGCACCTGACCTTAACAGGAAGGGGCCATCTGACATTCACAAAAAAACCCAAAACCAAGCACCACGACTCAAAAGAGCTGGAGGATAGTCAAGGGGAACATCACCACTGTGCATACTAGTGGAGCAGAAAAAATAAAACAGAATGTGCAATTCTTGCATAAAGCAATGCTGGCAGAGGAGGAGGAACAATTGAGAGAAGGAAAAAGAAACAAGTTAGAATGGAGAAAGAGTCTGAAAGTCAAAGGCCATGGCAGTGCCAAAACAAAGAACAGCTTTGACATGGCTGTAATCGATTCAAGCACAGCAAAAGAACATATCAGGTTTTGATCCTTATTTCTGGACTCTCAGCCCCTTCATGGGTTTATGTCCTCTGTTACCACATTGCCCATCACGTTCACATCGCCAGTACTGTCCTGAGCTGTCACTCAGGAACAACAAGCTTTGCCTGCAGGAGTTAACTGTTGTGCTGAGCTGGATGGGCAAAGGAGGTAACAGGCAAGTCCAGAATGGCTTAGGTTGGAAGGGACCTCAGAGATCATCTACTCCAATCCCCCTGCCATGGGCAGGGGTGCCTCTCAACTAGATCAAGTTGCTCAAGGCCTCATCCAACCTGCCCCTGAACACCCCCAGGCAGGAGGCATCCACAGCCTCCCTGAGCAGCCCCATCCAGAGTCTCTCCACCCTTTTACTGAAGAAGTTCCTAAGATCCAATCTAACTCTGCTCTCCCTTAGCTTCAAGCCATTCCCCCTTGTCTTCTCTCTAGACACTCTTATGCAAAGTCCCTCTCCAGCCTTCTTACAGAGTCCCTTCAGGTATTGAAAGGCAGTTTTAAGTAAGGCCCTCCTGAAGCCTTCTCTTCTCTGGGCTGAACACCCCAGCTCCCTCGGCCTATCCTCATAGCAGAGGTGCTCCAGCCCTTGGATCATTCTTGTGGCACACTGGGTTTAGGACAGCTGCTGAGCAAAGGGACCCCCTTCCCCTCCACATGGTGGGACATACACTTTCTATGCTTTCTGGTGTGACTCTTGGGGGACACATGCATAAACCCCTTATTTTTCCCTAACACCCTTTGGCAATATGGCCATGCCAGTCATAGAATCGTAGGAGTCATAGAGTCAACCAGGTTGGAAGAGACCTTTAAGCTCATCCAGTCCAACCTATCACGCAGCCCTAGCCAATCAACCAGACCATGGTCGACCAGGTTGGAAGAGACCTTTAAGCTCATCCAGTCCAACCTATCCCCCAGCCCTAGCCAATCAACCAGACCATGGCACTAAGTGCCCATCCAGGCTTTTCTTGAACACCTCCAGAGACGGCGACTCCACCACCTCCCTGGGCAGCCCATTCCAATGCCAATCACTCTCTCTGTCAAGAACTTCCTCCTTATATCCAGCCTGGCACAACTTGAGACTGTGTCCCCTTGTTGTGTTGCTGGTTGCCTGGGAGAAGAGCCCAACCCCACCTGGCTACAACCTCCTTTCAGGTAGTTGTAGACAGCAATGAGGTCTGCCCTGAGCCTCCTATTCCCCAGGTTGCACACCCCCAGCTCCCTCAGGCTCTCCTCACAAGGCTGTGCCCCAGCCCCCTCACCAGCTTTGTTGCCCTTCTCTGGACATGTTCCAGCACCTCAGCATCTCTCTTAAATTGAGTGACCCAGAACTGGACATAGCACTCAAGGTGTGGCCTGACCAGTGCTGAGTACAGGGGCAGAATAACCTTCCTTGTCCTACTGGCCACACTGTTCCTGATCCAGGCCAGGATGTCATTGGCTCTCCTGGCCACTTGGGCACACTGCTGGCTCACATTCAGCTACTATCTACCAGAACCCTGCACTTAGCCTTGTTAAATCTCATCCCATTGCCCTCTGCCCAGCCAGGAGCCTGTCACAGTCCCTCTGGTATAGCCAAGACACCACCTTAGATGGCAGCTGTTCAGCACTTAACCAGCATCCTAGTTAACCGATGTCCTAACAAGTGGAGCTACACATCAACTCAACTGCTTATTTTGTGGAGACAGGCTTTTAAAAGCTGCTTGTTTCCAAAATCTGTAGGCAAATCTGAACAAGCAATGATTAGAAACACATTTGTAGAGTTTGTGGAGATCTAGATCAGGCCCTCAGCTGGGAGCTGTGAACCACAGATAATGCCAGAGGAGGAAAAACAAAACTCTGGGTGGATTTACTCTGTGTAGCACGGTTCAGTGAAGGCAGGTGCAGTGACATGTCTTCATTATTACTTAATCTTTCATCTCATAGATATGGGGACTGGGACAAAGATGAGGATTGGAACTGTGGTGCAGAATACTGCACTGAGGTAATCAAACTGACTTTAGTGTCTGCATCTGTATTCAAACTCAGCTGTTCATAAAGCAAAACCAGAAAACACATTTTGCTCCTTTTTTTTTCTTAAGACATTTTTTGACTGTTTCAATTATTTAACTAAGCTTCTTAGGAAAAATAAGTACTAAAAGAGCTGCTTTGTGGAAACTTCCCTCTTAGAAAAACACTGAGCACAAAAAAAAAAAAAAAAAACCAAAAAAAACCAAAACCAAACCCAAAGTGAAGAAAGGCAGAGAGATGAAAAACTTCTTTCATTCCAAGCATGGCCTGACTGTACATAAATTAATCATATGAAGCAGGGAAGGGAAGAGCAAACCTCCCTGAGATGTGGCTCTGTCAGGTAGCAGAAACAGATTCAGGGCACTCTGAAGTGTAAGTGACAGAAAAGGTGCAGTGCTATGGCAAGTGCATTTAGAATCTATATATCTATACACACACACACATAAAACTCAGGATTGGGTAATTAGCTCCAAAGAGAGAAATAAGAATAACTGTAGGACTTAAGAGATCCTGCTGTCAGCCAGACTGTGGTGGAGCATTGTCCCCTCTGTGATGCTGGAGGGGATGCTACTTTTCTTACAGTATCATAGATCATACAAATCATTATTTTGGTTGGAAAGGATCTTTAAGATCACCAAGTCCAATCATTATCTAATTGTACAAAGTGTGCTGCTAAACCATGACCCTTGGAACCACATCTCTGCATCTTTTTAACACCTCCAGGGATGGGGATTCAACCACCTCCCTGGCAAGCCTGTTCCAGTACTTGAGAAGCCTTCAGTGAAGTTTCTTCTAACCTATCTAAACTTTCTTCTAACCTACCTAAACCTAACCCTGGCACAACTTGATGTGATATCTTCTTGTTCCTGCAGGGAAAGAAGAAATGCTGTAGCATCATCACGTTACAATACAAGAAGTAAAGCAAAAAGGGGATCTGATAGTCAGGAGATGGTAGAGTAAGACAAAGATTTACAGAAAAGTCTTCAAGTGATTTACAGAAAACAAAATATATTCTTTGATAATAATAAAATAATTTTTGACCATTTAAATACCAAAATGCTGCTTTATCTTTTGGGAGTACAGAAGCATTTCGGTACCTGCAAGGGGCCTATGAGAAAGCTGGGGAGGGACTTTTTACAAGGGCTTGTAGTGATAGGATGAGAGGTAATGGATTGAAGCTTCAGGAGGGCAGATTTAAACTGGAGATGAGAAAGAATTTTTTTTAGAGTGAGGGTGGTGAGACACTGGAAGAGGTTGCCCAGGAAGGTTGTGGATTCCCCCTGCCCCCACCTCCCTGGAGGTGTTCAGTGTCAGGATGGATGAGGCCTTGAACAACCTAGAGGTGTTCCTGCCTGTGGTGGCAGGATGGGGAGGCTGGAACTAGATGATCTTCAAGGTCCTTTCCAACCCAAGTGTGCTGGTTTGAGCTAATTGGGATATTTTAATAGAGAAAATTATACTCTAGGCCGTGAAGGTAAAACAATGGTGATGTCTACTTCACTCAGAGGCTTGGTGAGATGTTTACAAGAGATGAGTGTCTTGAGCTGGCAGTCTGGGTCACGGGGAAAGTGGCTTCTTGGGCTCTCTAGCAGCTCTGGCTTCTCCTCTCTGCTGAATAACTTCACTAACCACTTTTCTTCTAATCCTCCCCAGCTGATCCTCCTTGCACGTAAGGCAAACCTTGGGGTAAGGTGTGGGGGTGGGGAGAAGGTGGAAGGGTGGTTGGGAGCCCCTCCTGGGGTCTCTGATTTCTGGGAGGGGAGTTGTGTGTCTGTATTACCTTTACCTTGTATATTTCTGTAAATATTCCTGTATATAGTGTATATCTCTGCTTGTATATTGTGCTGAGCTGTAAATAGAGCTTCATCTCTTAACTTCCAGCCCAGCTGAGGTCTAGTCTGGGTCATTTTACAAGTGTGGGGGGATGGGGAACTCCAAAACCATCACACCAAGCCATTCTATGAATCTATAACCACAGCTCTTGTAATAGCATTATTCAAAGAAAGGAATGTCAAGAACCTGTGACACAGGCAGTCTTGTAGACAAAGCAAGATCTCAGGGCATCTTCATAGGCTATTCAGTACTTCAAGTAAAGAACACTGCACCTTGCCTCCACAAAAGCCCACTAGAGGGAAGAAACAGGCTAATTTGCCCTAATTTACCTATCTTACACAGGAGACATGCAGGAGTTTGCTCACAAATTACACCACCTTCTCTTCCCACATGAAAAAAAACACTACAAACAATCAACAGACCAACAAATCAAAACTCTCTCAAAACCTAGAGAGATAAACTGCCAGAGGTAGCTGCTGCTCTGCACAGCTTGTTGCTGGATCTGCAATCATTCACAACATGCCACTTCTAGCTTGCAAATCCCACCCTGTGGTAAGCAAGGCTGTTCAATTCAGACCTGAGAGCAGACATGCACAGGGGCTGCTCTGTTGGTAAGTACACCTTGTAAGTAACCTCATCACAGGATCACAGGATGTTAGGGGTTGGAAAGGACCTCTGGAGATCATCGAGCCCAATCCCTCTGCCAGTGCAGGACCACGATCTAGTGCAGGTCACACAGGAATGCATCCAGATAGGGCTTGAAAGTCTGCAGAGAAGGAGACTCCACAACCTCTCTGGGGAGCCTGCTCCAGTGCTTCCTGACCCTTACAGTAAAGAAGTTCTTCCTCTTGTTGAGGTTCATGGTCCAGTTCAATCTCTTCCAAGGGAGGTAGGGTTCCTGGACTAAAATTTACTAAGATGCAAGCCTAAGGTCATGGTGGTTTTTTTTTCCACATACAGGTTTATGTACTTTTAATTTTAGCCTGGAGAAGGTAGGCTCCAAGACCTTATAGAAGCCTTCGAGTGGATGAAAGGTGCCTACATGACAGGTGGGGAGAGACCTTTTGCAAGCATAGAATGAGGGGAAATGATCTTGGAGGTCTTTTCCAACCAAAGCCATTCTATGATTCTATGATTCTCACAGAATGCCAGGTTGAAAGGGACCCCAAGGATCATCTGGTCCAAGCCTTCTAGGTCACAGTCTAGTTGAGATGAGCTGGCCCAGCACTCTGTCAAGTTGAGTCTTAAAACTGCCCAGTGTAGTGGAATCCACTGCTTCCCTTGGGAGATGATTCCAGTGTCTAACTGTTCTCACAGTGAAATATTTTCTTCTGGAGTCCAACTGGAATCTCCTCAGGAGTAACATGCACCCACTACCCTTTGCCCTTTCCATGGGAGTCCTTGTGAAAAGGGACTCTCCACTGTCCTGGCAGCCACCTGTGCTGGTTTGAGCTA
>VWYK01092364.1:0-23022 GCA_013399775.1 Semnornis frantzii | reverse complement strand
TGAGAAAATGAGGAATAAATTCAGTATGTAGAATGCATTTCCTTATCTGGCTTAGCTAATTTGGGAAAACGAGGAACAAATAAAATATGCAGAATGTGTTTCCTGGTCTGGCTTAGCTAATTTGGGAAAATGAAGAATGAATTCAATATGCAGAATGTGTTTCCACATGCATTAGATGCATAGTAAATCCTTCTGAGTCTTAGTTCAGTTTGTTTGGGCATATGGTAATAGTGTAGGCAAACCCAGTTCCTTTAACTAGGTATCTCCACACCTTTTTTTTTTTTTTCTTTTGATCAAATGTGGGTTTAATATATGAATTAATAACCCAAATTGCAAACCACAACAGATTTTGGTGGCAGGATAATAATTCTCTCTTTCTTCTGGGGAAAATTACACCAGCTGTGGAAAATTGACATCTGTGTTAGGCTGTACATGAATATGTTTTAAGCCATTCCTAGGCTGCCTGTTGATAGCAAATGCAGTGATGAGACAGATATGTATATTTTTGTGTATATGCTGTATTTCTATCAGTGGCAAAATGTGAGCTTACTCATTTAAAAAAAGAAAAGAAAAAAAAAAAAAAAAAGCCTGTTTCTGTAGAAATGTCCAGATTCTCTTGATGATATTTTCTCTCCCTGTTGACTTGAACAAATTCTATTTTATTCCTCCACGTTTGCTTTCTGCAAGCGCTTGAGAGATCTTTGCTGCTGCCTTTCCAAAATGGAGAGCTGTTGATCTTCATCTGTGAAGAGCATGCTGCTAGTTAACTGTTGTGTTAGAGTGCAGTGCTCTGGGTGATCCTCTTGGCTGAAAGGCTGACTTAAGCAACTTTTCTTCTTCTTACTATCCAGCCCATTCCCTCCGTTCAGTTGAAGAAAAGTTGTAAGATTGTTTGGCCGCCCTGTGAGATGGCACACAGTAAATGTGCTTAGAATAAAAATAATTCCCTGAGGAATGGCAGGAGGTTGGACCTAGATGATCTTTAAGGTCCTTTCCAACCTTACCATTCTATGACTCTATGAAATGATCAGTATTTTCACTGCTCTGGTTCAAAACCAAAAGCGTTATGAACTTACCTGAGCATTACAAGTGTTATCTGAGGGAGTGGTACAACAATGGGATTGAGTCAATGGCTGGAAGAGAAACTGAGAACTGCTTCAGCTTGCACTGACACCAAATAAAGTGTGTGTGCAGCCTTGTGCCATGTGCTTTTTCATTATTTTCTGTCCCTCTGTATGACACTAGAAAGAAAACTAGCAATACATGTATGCATGTTCATAAACATTTAAAAACATTGCATTAAATATTTTTTGCACATTTCTTATCAGACTTTCCCCAAATGCCTACTATCAAATCTTTATGGACTTGCAAAGATGAAACCAATCTCCATTTTTTCAAGATCTTTGCTGTCAGTGACTGTATTCGTAGTGGATTGCTACTGCTGAGGTGATTGACCATCTTCAGCTGTAGCTTGGAAACTTGTGTTCTCCTGAGACACTGCAATAGTCTCTGCATGGCATTGATGTTACTGCAAATTACAGTAACAGAGGAGATTCACAGATCGCATTGAGTTGGAAGGATCCTCACATGTCATCTTGTCCAGCTTACCTGCAATCAGCAGGGACACCTGCATTTAGTTCTTGTGGCCCTCTGTTTTCTCTACAATAAGTGTAGCTCTATAATTTTGCAGTACTACAGACTGAGGATGGATATTGTAGGTGAATAATAATAAAACCCCTCAATCTTTAAAAAAGGAGGAAGAAACCCTGCTGTCATATGAAGTGCTGAAATTCTATCTACATTGGAATGAGAGAAACATTAATGGACTAAATTTATTGTTAGTGGACTCAAAATGTGTAAGAATAGTTCAATGAGTCTCTTCCTCAGATTTTTACAAGGGCTTGTTGTGGTAGGGCAAGGGGGAATGGCTTGAAGATTGAGGAGGGCAGATTCAGACTGGAGATTAGGAAGAGATTCTTTCCAGTGAGGGTGGAGAGACCCTGGCACAGGTTGCCCAGGGAGGTTGTGGCTGCTCCCTCCCTGGAGGTGTTCAAGGCCAGGGTGGAGGAGGCTTTGAGCAACCTGTACTAGTGGGAGGTGTCCCTGCCTATGGCAGAGGGTTGGAACTGGATGATCTTTGTGGTCCCTTCCAACCTTACCATTCTATGATTCTATGAATTTTTCTGTGGCTGAAATGAACACTCCCAGAACATTGATCTAACTCAAACAGACTTGCAAGTCTCCATATATTGATTGAGGTACGCCAAACTATTTACTTGTGCAGTTTTGTTCTTGGTTTATAATGTAGGCAGTTGGGCAAACTGGCATTCTGGTTGTGTGGAAATTACTTGCAGTGCACAGCCTTAGGGAGTTACTTTGTGAGTCTCCAGTTAGATTAAAAAACATTGAGTTTGCTTTTGGAGAATGGGTTGTTGTTCACTGCATACCACTTCAGCCCAAAGTAGTGTGAAGGTGTATCTGTGGATGTAAAATATCAACATAGTAGAGGCTTAGTGGGATTTTTTGTAGGTGGCATATGGAGGAGACCCTGCTGATTTCTATAGTTCTATAAAAAATAATTACTTAAAGGTAACTATATTTCAAGGGACAGAGCAAACATGTATGTTATATGTTTAAATCTCTTAGGCAGAATGAATGCCTTGGACTTCCAGAGGGATAAATATTCTCAATATACCTCTGTATCAGTGAGCAGTTGAATACTACAGATCCACATTAAAAAAAAGAATTCTACTGGAGTGGTTTTTCCCCCATTTGTTAACCTGAAAGATATGCAGAAAAGGAGTTCAGACTGTGGTGGTGTCAGAGCACTCTGCATGCTGAGGTCACCTGTTTGCAGTATGGTGGAACTTTCTTGGAGAATCTTTTCTGCAATCCTCTGTAGGGACACATCAGTGCTCCTAAAAACCAGATTAGTCAAACAGGCTTGCAAAATCTTAAGGTGAAATTTTGTGTTTTAATCGCATCATAGACCAATACTGCAGGCATTGACATTTTGTGACAGTTGTGGTGTTTGTGTTTGGTTTTGTGGTTTTTTCTGGTTATTGGTACAGTGGTTGCTGATTTCAGAGTTTGCCTGTTAATTTTGGGAGTGAAAAATCCAAAGCACTAAAACTTTGTAGAGCCTTTAAAAACTTCCAAGGGTTTAGCAAGTGTGGTAAAAATTTGGAAGTGCTGATTTTTAAATCTACATTGGGCTTTAGTTGAAGAGGATTTTTTCATGCCATGTATTGCTAGAAGAAAAGTAATCTTCATTTAGTCTGCAGCATGTACACTGTCTAGGTAGAAGCTCAGTTGAACTGTACTGTTGCAAGTGCTTTTAAGTATGTGAGAAAGGAATCTCTACTGTACTTTCTCTCATATAAAATTATGGTGTTTATTTTTTCCATTTAACCATAGCTGCATGGTTTTTCTTTTTTTTTTTTTCCCTTTACCTCTGTACATTTAGAATTGTCAAATATCAACTTAATTGCCTTTCCCCCATAAGTGTGCTTAGATATTAGACATTCCAGAGAATGTCTCTAGAAGAGAGTCTTCTGGGTTTAGGATCACTTCTTTTACTTCATCCTGTGTGTCGTGATAAATTTACAGTTACCACTTACTTGTATGAGTTAACACTTTGAAGTATTTGCTGAAACTTATTAATTCTTCATTTTAATTATGAATTGGTAAGAACTAATTTATGCAAATTGATGAGAAGGTAACTTCCTTAGTTTAAGAACTTGCAGTTTTAAGGACTTACTCTTCATTCTAGAAGATGAGTGTTTACTTGTTATGTTTGGAGCTGGTGACACTAGCAGAGCAGTCAGTTAATTTTCTTTATGTATGTTTTTCTGGCAATGAGGCATTTATCATGGCCCTCTCCCTGGAGATGTGCAAGGCCAAGTTGGATAAAGCCTTGAACCACCTGGTTTATGGGAAAATATCCCTGCCAGTGCCAGGGGTGTTGAAAAGAGATGATATTTAAGGTCCTTTCCAACTTCAACCATTCTATAAATCTATGAACCATTCTTACAACACTACAGTTTGGTGTACCCTGTGCTTCAGACTCAAAGTGCAGTCAGCTGTAAGAATAAAAAGGTAAAAAATGGAGGAAAGCTTTCCTTTATTTTGTGCCAACTAATGAAAGCAGAGTTAATGTTGTGCAGCTGCCATCCTAAAAGTGGCAGCTTGTAGTGGCAGCCAGTAAAGGGTTTGTTAGCACAAATGTGCAAGTTTTGATTCATAACACTGTGCTGAGATACAACTTTATGGGGGAAAAGTATTACTACATTGTATAATACTTCTGCTTTAATTTCACTCTGGGTATATGAGGATGAATGGTTACATAGTGCTTAATAGGCCCGAAGGACACATTTGGCTTCGTGTAACTGCTTTGCTCGTATTTCAGGGAAGCTGTCTATTCACTGCATGTTAATTGGCAATCAGTGGTGGTTGGTAAGCAGTCATTTGATGTTTGTTTTTAATCATAACAGGAATTTCCATTTTTTACCTTGACGACCTTTCCACCAGGCTTTCTCATCCACGTCGGCGGCGTTGTCAGCGCGCGCTCCGTGAAGCTCCTGGATCGCATTCACAATCCTGGTATGTCCACAACCTCCTAGCTCACAGCCAGATAGAATGATCATGTACTTTCAATCTTTAGAGCTTAATGACCCCAGTCCTTGAGTAGATAGGAATAAATTCTAACAGCATCTATTAAAAGCTCCATTTTTAAGCTTGAAAAAATAATATTCAGAGAGCAGGTTTATAGTGGGAAACTTTAATGAAATAACAAAGCACTTGGAATCCATTAACTTTGAAGTAAAAACTGTCTTGGAATTATTGAGGATTTAATTATTTACCACTTGATATCAAACTTTCATATAAGTTTTTGATGAAAAAACAAAATTCAGATGCAATAATTGATCTTAACTACGAATGTTTTCTCATTTTCAGCTCTTGATATCTTTAAGGCTAACGACTACCATGTAGCTCTATATGTGTTTTGAGCCTCTGCTGATACAACCTTTACAGCTTTGTTTCTTTTCTTTAAAATGTATACTGAATAATTGAGATTTTAACTGAATATTTACTTAGGAACCCCAGTACTGGAACATGTGTATTTTGCATGTCCTACTTCTGATACCAGAATTAAGTGAGTTTTGACACTGAAGACTCTGTCACTATATTCATTGTGACAAGCTGAGGAGTACTCTGTAAGAAAAGCTGGAATTAATGCAGACAGGGGACTAACAAATAGCACTCATAGTAGTTTTGCATGCGCTAGTCAGGAGTAATAAACTTTGTGCAAATACATCTTTAAAAACAACAAAAATTGCCTTTAATAAAAAAAAAAAATGGCTTTTCTTTCTTGTTCCAAAAGCAATCAGTTCTACAAGAAGGTACCTTGTTGCTGATCTGAAGATTCAGTAAACAGACCACATGAAATAAAATACCAAACTTGATTTGAATTAAAAGCATATCTAGAATTGCCATGACCTTGGCCCTGGCCTTACTGAAGCTCATGAGATTCTCCTCAGCCCATCTCTGCAGCCTGTCCAGGTCCCTCTGGCTGGCAGCCCATCTTTGGGTCTAGCACACCACTCAGCAACACAGTTGCCTTTCGACTGCTCCATCTTCAACAGATTTCTAGGTCACCTATGTGCAAAATTTCCTGTGTACTAAGCTTATCTAAGACAAAATTTTAAAAAGGATTTGCTCAAAAGTTTTAAAATCTGATTTCTTATTATACATCCCTTGATTTTTGCCAACTGACCGAAAGCAGGGTAAGAAATGAGGCAGATGTGTATTTGCACAGCTAAGTGTCTCTTTGCAGGGTTTCTGTGGGACTTGCAGATTACTCCTGACAAGTGAGTGTAGGATGCATGGTACTTTGAACTCAGTATATTGCAAATAAACGGAATCAAAAAAGAAGAATGAAGGCACGTGGCTGTGGGAGGGAAGGTGAAGAAGTAGAACAAAATATTCTGCTACGGTGCTGATCATACTAAGCATTTTAGTCAAATAAGTCTGTAAAAAATATTAGCAGAAACAAACTGGCAGATGACTAAAGAGGAAAATGCAGAAGAGGTGAGAAGGTGGATTGAGAACTTCCCACTAAGACAATAATGGCTCTATACTGTGCACTGTGATCACGCCTAGCGCTAGATTGCTATAGCATGCTCCTTTTTTTCCCTATTTCAGCCACTTATTAACTCTGCTGTCTGTGTCTTTCCAGTTCCTGTGGAGTGGTGTTGTCAATTATGTTCTTGTTGGTAGTTTTCTTTTTTTTTTTCTTCCCACTATTCTGCTCCTATAACTGATCTACTAATTTGCTGTTTTGAACTCAGCCTTTGTCGGAATTATGGGTAACACAAGATCATACAAACTGCTAGACTGGAATAGTTTCAATTCAGGTATTTTACTAGTCATTCAGTACTACATATGCTGACAGAAATTATGGCAGCTCAGTGAAGTTCTTAGAAATGCTGTAGGATATTGAGGTTAATGCTTCAAATTGCAATCTGTTTAATCATCAAATGCCTAAATGTCTCGTTTTCATGTTCTTAAAGGCTCTCTTGAAAATTGCAAAAGATTGTTTCAGTATGAAAATAGCATTGCCAAGAACAATTTTAATATCAATCTGGAAAGCTCAATGTTCAGGTGATTATTTTGTAGTAACTTTCAGCTCAGTGTCCATGAAGCAGGTAACTTATGGAAAGAGAATGGATTGTTCATATAGTTGGGATCGTGCCAGGTGTGAATTATTATTAGCTTTAAGAAGAATTTTTTGTTTGCCCCATTGGTTAGTTTTGTTTTGTTTTGCATGAGCCTGCACTTTCTTCAGGGATGACTGTACTTAATTTCAGGGAGTTGTTGAATGTGTGCTTCTAAATAGTATAAAAATAGTGCAAGAGAATGGAAAATAAATTAGGAGGACTGTGTTAAAAGGGAAGGGCAATACCTGTGCTGGGATTTGTTGATTCCTAAGTCTTAACTTGTAAAATGCAGTCAGCTTGCAGGACTTACAACATACTTACTTGAATTTCCTAATCACTCAAACACTTAATTAGGAAAAAAAAACCCAATATTCTATTTTGTGTTCAGTTTTAGAAATCAGACTGTTTAACTTATTTATACAGCTGCAGAGAATGAGTGAGTTGATGATGCAGGCTGCATAGAAGCTGCATAGAGTACTACTGACCTGTTGAAGGAAGACAAAGGTGCCTCCTCCTTCCCTTCCCACCCTAAATTAAGGGCAAGTCACAAATTTATTTCTTGACAGAATATCCAAAACAGTAGGTTAATTTTTTTAGGGGTAACAAAAAAAAGATAGCTGTCATAGAATGATTTGGTTTGGAAGGGACCTCCAAAGTTCATCAAGCCCACCCCCTCTGCAGTCAGCAAGGACATCCTCCACTAGATTAGGTTGCCCAAAGCCTTGGCAAGCCTGACCATAAATACTTCCAGGGGCCTCAGCTGGCTCTGTGAGCAACCTATTACAGTGTTCCACCACCCTCATGGTAAATAACTTAGATATCTGTATCTATATGTATAGATTTCTTCTCCATATAGACATATACATAAAAGATATGTATAAAATGCCAGAGTTTTATACTCATAGTTGGTTGATGCCCAACAATTTTGGAGTAGGGTAGTTTTGGAGTTACTACCTCACTGAGAACAGCCACATTCAGGTTAGCAAGAATGAAATCACAACCACTAGCAGGCTAGAATTATTTTCTTTCTTGAAAATATCCAGGCTCTGTTGAGGTTTGCTAGTAACCTGTGTAGCATAGAAGGGTATTTCTTTTTTTTTGTTGTTATTTTTTGGCCAGTGGCAGGGAGCCTCATTTAAATGTGCAGAACCATCTGATGGTGGTGAAAAATAGATGCTTGAAAATCAGATGTGAAAGTAAAGACTGACTTGATGGGATGCTACTTTGATGCTCGCTTTTGAAGCCACTTGCATGTAGTTCAAAGGCAAAATAGTTAACATGTAAAATTTCAACAAGGTGACAACCAAGAGGAACCTGCAAAACAAAAAACAGAGAGACAAGAGCACAGATCCATAGCAAAGAGAGTATGTAATACACTGGAAGAAATCCCCTGGTGATGTCTGAAAAATGCTGTTGCCTTCCAGAGGGAAGGAATCATGGGTCCAGAAGACTGGATCTTTGTTAAGGGTCCTTCCTGAGGTTAATGCAGGGAAGAATGGCTCATTAGGAAGTCTAAGCAACTGGATGATTGCTTTTGCCATTTGGCTGTTTCACAGCACTAACATGGGCAGTGTTAGCACATAGCTGCATTTTGGAACCCCTCATTCAGGGAACTGCTTCAGTAGTGATTCTTTAGCTGCCGTAGTCAGAAACACAGAAGGAGAAAAGACTGCCAGAAAAATTCCTAGGGATCTTTCAAGCTCCTTGTGTGATATCCAGACCTGCTGTTTGAGTGTGAAACCCTCCAGAACCCTAGTTTTGGCTATGGGAAAATGCAAGAAAGCTTGAATTATGTTTTGGTCCTGTAACTGAATATTTTTTCTTTCACAGAAATGCAAACATCCAGTGAATGCGCAAATGACCTTTCATACTGCTGTGTCTGAGGTGTAAATGTGGTGCTGCTTGTAAGAACATAGCAGAAAATGGCAGAATGTTTGGGGGCTTTGCCTTTTGGTTTTTTAGTGGTTTATGTGGCTGTCATTCAGGACTAGAGGAAAAAAAGCAATTTAACTGTAACCTTTTCTTAGAGAATCTCCAGGTTGGCTTCTTGTACACCAGTATGTGGTGAGCTGATAATGGGAGATTCAAGGCTGTTGTCAGAGGATTTTCTGAGCACTGAGTGGTGTGATGTTTTGTCCAGTGAGTTTACTGGATGTTCTACTGCAGCCTTTCCAGAGGAGTGAATATTTCTTAATGTTTTTTATGAGTGATGTGGATGGTATTTGAAACAGATGCATCCTTACATTAATTTTCTTTGGGACTGCATTATGTATCTTTTGGTGAGCTCTGAGTATGTATTTATGTAACTGAACAAAGAGTGGTCACTGTCACAGAATCACAGAAAGTTAGAGGTTGGAAGAGACTTCAAAAGATCATCCAGTCCAAACCCCTGCCAGAGGAGGATCACCTGGACTAGGTCACACAGAGACACATCTAGCCAGGTTTGGAATGTCTCCAGAGAAGGAGACCCCACAGCCTCTCTGGGCAGCCTGCTCCAGTGTTCTATCACCCTCACAGTGAAAAAGTTTCTCCTTATGTTCCTGTGGAACCTCCTCTGCTCCAGCTTGCACCCATGGCCCCTTGTCCTGTCATTTTACACCCCTGAGCAGAGCTTGGCTCTGTCCTCCTGCCACTGCCCTGCACATCTTGATAGAGATGATTGAGGTCACCCCTCAGGCTGCTCTGCTCCCAGCTACAGAGCCCCAGCTCTCTCAGCCTGTGCTCAGCAGGGAGATGTTCCACTGCTTTCAGCATCTTTGTGGCTCAGCGTTGGACCCTTTCAAGCAGTTCCCTAATGTCCTCTGTGAAGTGAGGGACTGAGAACTGGACACAGTGTTCTGCAGTTTGGGCTTGAGAAACGAGAGTTGCTCCCTGTCCTTACCTGACAGAAAAGCACTGATGCAGTGTTCTCTAGGCTGGGTGTTCTGCCTGTAGTTTAAACTCTGTAGGAGTAATTGTACCTGTTCCCTTTGCTGGTGTGGCTGTACTGTTTTCAGCTGTGGCGTAGTGTATCCTAGCTTTCATTTGATAAGCCAAATGATCTACTCCCTTCAGTTTTTATGTCAGAGGTAAAACTTTTACTTTCACATCTTTTAGTCTTCAAGATGAATATATAGGGAGTAATTTTAAGAAAAGGATGGAGTAGCTTTTAAAGTTTTAGATTAGTCTGCTGTGGGCTTAGTGGTTTACTACCCAAGATTGGCTGTTTGTACATTTCCTAAAGCGTTAAACATTTTAGGAGGGTGATGGGAAAGTTCAGTATTTATGTGATAACCACAGAGGATTTGATTAAACTTCGAGGTCCAGGGAATGGTATCCCTAAAACCTAACAAAAGTGTCTCTTAAAACCACAAAAAACTTAACCTGAGAAAAATACCCCTACCCCACTTTTTTTCTCTGTAAGGTGGTCAATAGGTTTTAATTGTGAAGATCCAAGAATAAAGGGACAAAGAAGTTGTGGGTAATGACTCTGCCTAGTGAAAGCCTCGGAGGCTGAAGTCGAAAGAACATTGTTGGTTTCTCCATTGCCATTTTTGAGAGCAGTGAGTCATTTGTATATCGTAGAAACTTCCATGGTATGAGTGTCCTCCTCATTCCAGAGCATTTACACTTACATTAAATGTAAATACTTAGCAAATTATACAGTAATTAAATACGTTAAAATAAATTATTGTAATACCTACTTCAGAATAATTGTCTCCAGAGGTCTCAGGTTCAGCTTCCATACAGTAACTGCTGAATATGATCTGTGTGATCAAGAGACCATTCTTATTTTTTCTTCAGATTTGGACAGGATGTTGTCCTATCAATTAACATCCTATTTTGAAGGAAAGAGACAGGTGAATTGGAGGTGGGTAGAGCTAACTCAAGGAACATTTAGGGCACAATTAAGTGCAGTGCCATTCGTGTCTTCTAAAGCTGTTCAGGAAAAGAAGTTTGAGTTGGCACAATTTTCCTAGAAGCCTGTGCTGCTAACACTGCTGTTTCTCAAGTCTTCCACTTGGAAGACTTCTTCCACTTCTTCCTCTGGAAACAAGCGTGCTTGGCTTCCACTCGGGGATAGATATCATGGCAGTATTGAAACAGTGATATAAATAGGTTTAACATCCAGTCCTTGGTTTGCAGTAAAGGGTCCCTAACACCAGAGTCAATCTTGCCAACTTTTTTACCCAAAGTCATAGAAGAACCTCGCTATGAACTACCTAGATCTGCTAGAAAAGCTTGTGGTTGAGTGCTCTGTATGCTTGCCTTTTTGCTTCCACCTAGAATCCAGGGCCATTACTTTCTGTAACCATTTCAGTGAGCTGCCATAGTTTTCAGTCTGTACTGTCACCTGATCCAAGCATGCGCCAAAATACCCACCGTTTCTGGCTACTGTCTGCTGAATCTGCTTTGCAAACCCTCAGCTCTTAAGCTTTTGCCTTAGCCAAAAACAACAACAGGCACTCTTTAAGAGTGTGCCGGACACATGCCATCCTGCTTCCCTAGCTCCTCTAATTGTTTCTGTAAACCCTTAGCTTTACTAAACTTGTAAATGCTCCGACGGCATCCCCGTGTGGCTCATGTGTCAAAAAAAAAGGCTGCTTGTGGAAAAAGTTGTTAGAAGAATATGAATGCTCCACATTGCACTGCATTCAGTGTGTTGTATCGAGTTATCCTCGCGCTGTCATGGTGTTTGGTTTCAATTGTAGACAACCATTTTGTGTTTTTAATATGCAAAGGTAAGTCACTGTAAATGTACACTATTGATATAGAAGCATACTGACTCCTATTTTTATTTTATTTTTTTTTTTGGCTTCTTCCTGTTTAATGTCTTCAGCAGAAAACCCAATCTCCTTTACAAACTTGTTTATGCATGACTCCTCTAGAAACCTTTGAACTTGTGCAATAAGAATTTGTGAGATTTTTTTTGGATAAATATTTGGGCCTGATCCTGTTAATGCTGCAGACAGTGGCTGAAAGTTATTCTTACCTCTGCTAAGACTGAATGTGATCCGTTCTATTACTGTAGTTAATAGCTGTGTTCATTCTGACGTTGCACAGATTCTCAGACTAAACTGTTAAATGTTGCTTTACCAAGACATAATGTTGAGCAACCTCCCACCAGTATGTACCTTCCATTATGGTAAGGTGTTTAAGATAAGTTAGGTAAGAAAATTTTCTTAATTCTCTTAGGAACTTGTCTCTAAACTTTTAACTTTTTCTTTTCCTTGTGTGTGCGGAGGAAGGTTAAATGTTTGCCGAGAGTTTGGGACCCGTCACTATTTCTATCTCTTCTCCTTCAGCCTGTCTGTTCCATTCAGCATTTCATTCTGTTTCAATTTTTACTGTGACCACAAAGCTTTTCAGTGACATACCATTGTTTGTAATCTTATTCCCCATCACTTTCCACGTTCCTCCCACTGCTTCACCTGTTGCTCACCGCCAACTCCTCCATCATGACTTCACATTTCTTGCCCTTTTTATTGTAGAAAGGTCATTGGTGACAAGTAGGAGCCAACTTTGCCAAATGGTACCTAAATGTGTTAAAAAGGGTGATTTAGTAAAATTGGCTTTTTGGTTTTATGTTTAGACAAAAAGTTACTTCTCCTTTGCAGGTATTTTTTTCTCTGAAAGGTCAACATGTGTGTGGCTGTTCAGTCAGTGTTTATAGCCAGCTGACTGCAATCATAGAATCAGAGAACCACAGAATCACCCAGGTTGGAAGAGGCCCCCAATATTATGCAGTCCCAACCTAGTACCCAGCCCTAGCCAATCAGCCAGACCATAGCAATAAGTGCCCCAGCCAGGCTTTGCTTCAACACCTCCAGGGACAGTGACTCCACCACCTCCCTGGGCAGCCCATTCCAATGCCAATCACTCTCTCTGTGATCTCAGATCCAGTTGAGCAAGGAGTGTTATGCCTAGTCAGTGAATCACATTTCCTACTACTTATACTTCCCTGTTACAGGGAGAAACACTCAGTGATAGGCAACCTTCTTGTCTGTGATTGGATAGGGAAGGAGGAATTATTCCCAAGTTTCATGTTATTTCACCGTAAAGAGTTAGTTGATAACATTGAAAGTGTGGTCTCACCTCTCCCATACAGCTCTCCTTTTTGTCAGAAGTTGTAGCCTTTGCCTTCAAATGGCCTCCACCTCCACTAACTGGTGACAGCAATTGCAGCCTCTGTTCACACAGAGCTCTGCTTTGTGTCCCATAAATGGTTCTCGTAGCTGAGCTTGGGAACTTGAGCCCTGTGATGTGATGAGTTGAGTTGTACCTGCCTGATTCAGCTGTGGAAAGCTGCAGAGTCTGAGGCCTTGCTAGCAGGTCCTCCACCCACCTGAGCCAGGATTAGTGTGTATCATCTCAAGCATTTGCCTTTCCTAGTGGGGAAAAGTGTTTATCAGTGTTTCTGTGTTGAGAGATGGCAAAGAGCAGTGCTTAGAGAGTCTGCTAGTAAAACACTGAAACCTGTTGGCAGTGGAGCATGATCGATATGGAGTTACAGATGGCATTTGGCTGGAAGGGACCCTCGAAGGTCATCTTATCCAACCCTCCTGCACTCAGCAGGGACACCTCCAGCTAGATCAAGCTGCCTATGGTCACATTAAGTCTGATCTTGAATGTCTCCAGGGACAGGTCCTCAGCCACATTCCTGGGCAGCCTGTTTCAGTATTTCACCATTCTCATTGTAAAGAACTTCTTCCTGATGTCCAACTTAAATCTGCTCTGCTCCAGTTTCAGACCATTGACCCTCATGCTATTGCTACAAGCCCTGGAGTTTATGAATATCCTTAGTGTCCTTTGTGTCTTAATGTATATATTTTTGTCTCGATTATGGAGAGCCTTCTTAAGAACTCTTCTTTTCTGTTCAGTGTTCATTTCTTCAAGCAAAGTGTGACAGTTTGGGAGTTCCCTGCCCCCCCACACTTATAAAATGACCCAGACTAGATTCTCAGCCGGCTGGAAGTTAAGAGATGAANGAGAAGCCAGAGCTGCTAGAGAGCCCAAGAAGCCATGCCCAGTGAAGCTGCTAGCCCAAGACCCAAGTGCCTTGTGACCCAGACTGCCCCCTCGAGACACTCTCTTATCTTTTTGTAAACATCTCAGCAAGCCTATGAGTGAAGTAGACATCACCATTGTTTTCCTTCACAGCCTATAGTGCAATTTTCTCTATTAAAAATATTCCAATTAGCTCAAACCAACACACAAAGGTTGAATAAACTTCAGCCTGGACACCCAAGACTACTGTTATTCAGTACAGTGCTATGAGTTACACATTCAGAGTTAGGTATAGTTGAATATACATTTCTCTGTTCTTGTTTAGTTTAATTAGAAAACTCTCATTAGTTAATTTGGAAAGCTGAAAGCCTAGTTCTGAATGAAAAGTGAAGGTAAATTCACAACTGACTACATCTTGCTGTGCAATACTTTTGTTTCAGTGAATTTCAAAGTTATGTGTATATCTGCATCTCCCATTTTCGTTTGTCATGTTGTCAGAGAACCTAGTGTATGATATGGGGTTATCATACACTACACTTGTAAGTACTCCTGATAGTACAAAACTGGTTCCCAATGAATCTCACAGTTTGATGCTGCTACTTAAAATTCTGATTGCCAAGGAGATCTCGCTGGTGAGAAGTTTGTGGCTGGGCAAAGTTTGGTTGCTTCAGGAAAATTTGACCAGAATCTGTCTGCTTGGAACAATTTGTAGCATCTTTATTGTTCTTCTTTCCCTTATTTTTTATGTACCAACAAATGCCATAGTTTTCAACTAAGTTCATTGGTACAGGTAAGCTGTTTTGAAAGAAAAAAACCACTTGATAAACTCTAATTGCAGATGGAAACAATGCTCCTTGATTTCCTATGTAAAGAGCTCGTGAGACGAGCTCTGGGAAGCTAATTGCTGAATAATTAAACAGATTACATAAACTTTTTTCTCCTAGCACTTTTTACTTTTTTTGCATTTTTAATGCAGTATTCAAGAAAAGCAAGTGGGATGCCTTTTAACATATTCCCTCAAAGACAATAAAGGTAATTAGAGTCCATTGGGGGGAGGAAGGGGAAGTTACGATTACCAGGACACTGATTCAAAAAGTCAACACACATCTTCTGCTTCTCAGTGCAGAAGTAGTTTCAAATACCTATGGCTTCTCAAAGTGCTGAAATAAGGACCACAGAGCTCTGTGTTTTGGTTAATAATTCAGTCAAACAAATACTTCAACAATGTGGTTAGCAGAACTGCTTGCAGTACAAAAAGCTGTTGAGGTTATTACAAAGATGGCAAGTGTACACCATAGTAAAATTCTCCTTTATTACTACAAATATGTTTCATTACTGCTGCTGCTGTTTTCAGTATGACAGATTTAGCTGTGATGCTTTGTTGCAAGTTACATGCTGTTCTCCTGTTGTTGGAAGCTGACAGTATGGCCCTAAGTGGGTAGAGATTGGAGTAGTTTCTCCAGTATTTTGGTGTTATCTGTCATATGGACAGGAAGAAGAATGCAGAAGTAATTGGTTAGAACCCATTCACAGGGCTGAGAAACAAGAGAAAAGACTGACTTGAAAGCCCTGTTAGTGTTTGCTTGAAGTGTGGTAGCTGGGAAATAAAAAGTGTCTAGAGGCAGCAAAACCCTTGAAAAATTTGCCTTGTCAGATGAATTGCATGAAGCTTTGTGTTGATGTGGTGCAGAATAGTGAACTGATTTATACTTTGTCTTTCAGATGAACCAGAGACACGAGATGCATGGTGGGCAGAAATCAGACAGGAAATAAAATCCCATGCCAAGGCATTGGGTTGTCATGCTGTAGTGGGCTACAGTGAATCAACTAGCATTTGGTAAATCCTGATGATGATTTGCTTTTCAAAATGCCACAGAAAATGTGTTGTATCTTCAGTGGATTCAAAATGATCAGCTATTTCAGCACACTTGTTGGTATCATCTAATGCTTTTAAGAGTTCAAATAACTGTCTATGATTTCAATATTGTGCTGTTTGTTTTTTTTTTTAATGTGTTTTGATTTCAATTTTTTTGGGGGCTTTGAATTTCTCTAAACCACATGAAAATTTGTCTTTAAAGACAAAATAATTCAAATCTACACATTTTGCTTTTGTAGTAACAATATTAATTTCTCTACAAAGTTTTCTAAACCTGCTCTAAATAGTTAAGACTGTTCCTAAAAGTCTATGTTTTGAAGTTTCATTATTGGTTACAACTGGCAGACCAGTACTTAAGTTGTAAACAAGTTTAAAGTCACAAGTTTTTTACTAGGGATGTACTAATTGCAAGTGAAACAACAATATGCTGTGTAATAGAATCATAGAATGGTTTGGGTTGGAAGGGACCTCCAAAGGTCATCCAGTCCAACCCCCTGCAGTCAGCAGGGACATCCTCTACTAGAGCAGCTTGCTCACAGCCTTGTCCAGCCTCACCTTGAATAGCTCCAAGGAGATCTCCCTGGGCAACCTATTCCAGTGTTTCAGCACCCTCAGGATGAAGAACTTCCTCCTAATGTCTAACCTAAATGTACTCTAATTCCAAACCACCACCCCTCATCCCATTGCTATAGGCCTTTGTAAACAGTCCCTCCGTAGCTGCCTTGTAGGACCCCTTGTGGTACTGGCAGGCTGCTCCTAGGTCTCTGTGGAACAATCCCAGGCTGAACAACCTCAGCTGTCTCAGCCTGTCCTTGTAGCAGAGCTGCTCCAGCCCCCTCATCATTTTTGTGACCTTCCTCTGGACCCTCTCCATCAGGTCCATGTCCTCCTAGTGTTGAGGGCTCCAGAGATGGATGAAGTACTCTTAAGTGGGGTCTCACCAGAGCAAAGTGGCAGAATCACCTCTCTCAACCTTCTTGCCACGCTGCTTTTGCTGCAGCCCAGGATACCATTGACATTCTGGTCTGCAAGCTCACACTGTTGGCTCGTGTCCATCTTCTAACCCACCAGCACCTCCAAGTCCTTTTCTGCAAGGCTGCTTTAAATTTCACCATCTTCCAGCCTGGATTGATAGCTAGGATTTCCCCAGTTTAGGTGGAGGACCTTACACTTTGACTTACTGAACCTCACAAGACTCCTCAGCCCACCTCTCCAACCTGTCCAGCTTCCTCTGGCTGGCACCATCCCATCCTTCAGACTCATCAGCAGACTCACTGAGGCTGCACTAGGTAGATCTGGAATACTTCAGGTGTAGGCCTTCTGGATTTCTTTCTAAAGTACATGTCATCATTTCTACCCTTCAGTACTACAGTAGAGTTTAATATGATAAAATGTAGTTCTGCAGTAGTCCTTCCAAGTTTGAATTCCCCAGACCTGGATCCTATTCAGGCCAAAACTGCAGTATCTTACTTTGGCTAAAAAAAAAGGTCAGGCTGTTCTGTTTTGGTGCCCTAATAACAAACTTTGTTCCTGGGGCTGGGTGTGGCTGACTGGTATCAAACACGAAAGTACTCTGCCTTACTAATTGTTGGATTGTATTAGAGAAGTAGGAAGAGCAAACTCAGACATCTGAGTTTATTGTCTGTCAAGTTCATTTTGCCTAAATAAAGAAAACACACTAAAGATTTGCTTTTCTTGGAGAATCTGGGAAAAAGCAATTTCATTTTACTTTCTTCCTTCAGCTTATTGATATCAGTGGCACAATGCTTTCATGAGTGCACACCATCTGCTATGTGAGATAACCAGAAGGGATCAGTCTGAAAGCCAAAGCATTGATGGCTTCACATCTATTGCTCCTCCACATTTATAGTTCCACTGTCAGTAAAACACAGCTGACAAAATACATTGATCTCTCACAAAACTTGTTTTCAAGTTTTGGAAGTCAAAATCTTGTGCTAGTAGAGTAAGAAAACAGGAGAACTTAGTTCACAGACAAAGCATAGTTTGTATTGCTTAAGCTGTCTTACCATGGAATTAACCAGTTTGGAAGAGACCTCCAAGCTCACCCAGCCCAACCTAGCACGCAGCCCTAGCCAATCAACCAGACCATGCCACTAAGTGCCCCATCCAGGCTTTGCTTCAACACCTCCAGGGACGACGACTCCACCACCTCCCTGGGCAGCCCATTCCAATGCCAATCACTCTCTCTGCCAACAACTTCCTCCTAACATCCAGCCTAGACCTCCCCTGGCACAGCTTGAGACCATGTCCCCTTGTCCTGTTGCTGGGTGCCTGGCAGCAGAGCCCAACCTTACCTGCCTACAACCTCCATTCTTATCTGGTTATGTCCTGGCTTGTTTGGTGTATTAAAGACCATGTTAAATCTCAAAATTGCCACACGCAAGTTCCTGTTGCTGAGGGGTGAATTTACACCAGAAATGGAAGATTTATTCCGTTGGCCAGCAATCTACTTGTAAAAAGCACAAATATTTCATCTGGGTTTTTTTCTGCCTTAACTGTGGGGAAATAAAGTAAAGAGTACGTAAGTAGGCAGTGAGTTCTTGGGCTATTTCACTCCCAGTTTTCTTCAGGTATTTGATCACTGATAAATATTTATTAGAATCACAGAATGGTAAGGTTGGACGGGACCACAAAGATCATCCAGTTCCAACCCCCTGCCACATGCAGGGACACCTCCCACTAGTACAGGTCACTCAAGGCCTCCTCCAACCTGGCCTTGAACACCTCCAGGGAGGGAGCAGCCACAACCTCCCTGGGCAACCTGTGCCAGTGTCTCACCACCCTCACTGCAAACAACTTCTTCCTAACATCCACTTTCAATCTCCCCTCTGCCAGTTTAAACCCATTGCCCCTTGTCCTGTCATTAAAGTTCCTGTTATTGAGTTCCTATGCTTAGTTACCACTTCAGCTTTATTCCATGCTTAAAAAGCAAGGCTCTGTCTGTAAATACTGGTCTGCCAGATGTGTAACATGGGAAAAAGTATTCCGGAAAGAGAAGCAGCAAATGAAAAAGGCACAGCTATCAATCTAGAAACTGTGGGAGAGCTTTTCTCCATGATTTGCTTCCAATAGAGTATTTTAAGTATTGAATGCTGGAGTTCTCTTTGTTCCGTGTTTAACAGTTTCAGATCTATTAAAAGCTCTGTGTCCACAGTGTGCGCTGCACTCCTGAGAGCTTTAACTCTACTAAATGATAAATGTGGTCAGTTACTTTGCATGCAGCCTGTACCACTGTTGCAGTTGGTCATAGTAAAGTTTTACTGGTTTGCTGCTTTTTATTCTGCAAGAAGCACCCTTGTCAGTATTGTTTTGTAACTTCATTTTTAGTGAATATTTCTAAGGTGAGGAGGCTCTCAACTGCCATTTTGCTGTGGTAAACAGTTATGCCTTGTTTTTCTTGTTGTTTGTTTTTCTTTTAATGTCTCTTTGCTTTTACTGGTTGGATCTCTTTGCATTGTGAACCATAATCTTCCCAAACCATGCTTAAATCTGGTTAGCCTTTGTGATGTTGCAGTTTATAATGAAGGGCAAAGCTCTTCAGCCCTTCTGCTCAATTCTTCTGCATCTCTTAGGCAGTGGTATAAATGCCACAGTAGGGTTGTTTGTCAGATTTAATGGATACAGTTGCACAAAGGAGCAAAATTAGCAGTTCTGTCGAATTGATTGAGACTTTTAATCTAATGGTTTAAAATAAAAGCAGCATTAAACAGTAGGAATTCACTCTGTTGTAATTCTTTTCTCTTGTAGTGAAGAGGTCTGTATTTTGTCCGCGTCTGGCACAGCAGCTGTACTGAACCCTAGGTTTCTTCAGGATGGCATCGTGGAAGGCTGTTTGGAACAAAGGTTGTCATGGCAGCCTGGCTTCTTTTCCATAGGGTCAGAGAAGGGAGAGGTTGATTTTTTTCCTCAGAGCCAAGATAGTTCTTCTCTATTAGGGTAGGTTACAGTGTTACAGTGCAGGATGCGGGACCAACACTTTACTGCTTTTCACTAACAACAACAACAACAGAAGTAATGGAACTCTGCACCAAATTAGATATTCTGTTTTTATTTCTAACAGTCTGAATAAGGTAACACATTTGACTACTAACCACAGACCATAACTCTTTTTTTTTTTATTTTTCTTTACTGCTCTTCAGGTATCTTTCTCCACTTTATATCCCACTATAAAAGGTGGCAGATGTATGATAAATTATGTAAGCCAAAAAACTCTGTGGCTTTAATATGTGTTTATATCATTATATACTATTTAAGAGCTGTTTGGGAGATAAAATAGCTTGATTGAAAACCAAAGATGGTGCCAGCTTTGCATTGTAGCTGAAATCTATGAACAAAATCATGAAAGCAAAAGCAAAATAAGAATTTTTCCCTGGTTTCTACTCCTGCAAGTAAAATCTGAAGGATGATTATTGACAAACTGTTATTTTGGGGAGATTAAAAAAATTAGATTAATACACATTGGTAATTTATTATGTGTTTACCAGGATAGTCCTCAAATATTTCAGGACATTCTATTATTCATAAAGGTTTTTGTTACACCTTAACACTTGAATTGCTTTTTCTATACTGGTGCTGCCAACATAGCATGATTTATTATTCTTCTACTTTGGTAGCAGGAGGCCATTATTATCATCTTGGGTAGACAGACTTTCAAAAACCGTAGCCAGAGCTAAAGTATTTGTTTCCATGTTGACTGTATAATGGAGAGAATGACATGTCCTGTTGATAATATGAAGAAAACAGTGGTTTTTCCAAACCAAAATACTTATTTCGGTTCTGCTTAGGAGACTTTGCAGAGATTAGAAATGCCAAAAGAAGGTAAAACAACTAAATAGACAAAGTCCATGTCTGAGATGATTTATTTGCCAAAGGCTGTGATAACTCATGTTTCAAGTCTGTTCAGGTTTGCTTAAAAATTCACTGAAAGAAATTGTTTGTATGCAACAGAGTAGTGGTGCAGTTAGCCTATGCCTGTTCATCATTTAGTAGTGATCGTTCCTGGACTAAGTATTCCAAGTGAATAACAAAGCTTACTTGATACCTTATCTGAGGAAATCATCTTGCTGTTCTTCTCAGAAAGTCAATATATATTGTGCTGCTTCTCAGTATTACTTTGGCTTTGTGTAGGATTTTAGACACAGACCACAGAAAAGAGACCTTTCATTGTGTCTGGTGCAGCAAATTCTCGGTACAATTACACCATGGACTACATATAGAAATCATAGTGCCTGAAGCCAGCTCAGTTCTGATTTAGGTCTATATAAGTTCTTGATCATTGTATGTACTTTTTCTTGATCACTGCATAACAAGTTTCAGTGCCAATTTTATTTATAGCATTTTAGCTGGTAGTGTGCAGTCTAATTTTATTCTTCTAGTTCATAAAATGCAATGCTTGTCACATTGGTGTAATGGAGCAAAGCATAGCTGCAGTGTGTGATTTAAGCAGGAATCTCTAGGTCTTTATATACACATACTTGTGTTAATCATTGGTAAAATGATGTTTTAAGTATGTTTTCTGTAATGTAATTTTAGGATTGAAGAGGCTTCACCACCAGGTTGTGGATTTTGCCATATACCATATGATGAATTGAATATGCCATTCCCTGCACACCTCACTTATTGTTATAACTGCAGGAAGCAAAAAGTTCCTGATGTCCTTTTCACCACAATTGATCTTCCTGTAGAGGCAATAGTTATTGGGAAAGGATGTCTTATTCAAGCCAGGTATCTCTCAGAATTATTTCTTAGTAAATTTGGGGGGATTTTGGGAAGAACTCCTGCCACTAAAATGTGGCATGTCATCAAACTTTGCATTTGCTGGGACCCGTGCTGTTCAACNTGAGAGCAGCCCTGAGGAACAGGCCCCTGGACCCTGGGGTGATGAAAAGCTCAAGATGAGGCTGCAGTGTGAGTGCAGCCCAGACAGCAACTGTGTGCTGGGCTGCAGCAAGAGCAGTGTGGGCAGCAGGGCAAGGGAGGGGATTCTGCCCCTTTGCTCTGCTCTCCTCAGACCCCACCTGGAGTCCTGTGTGCAGTTCTGGAGCCCCCAGCGCAGGAAGGATATGGAAGTGTTGGAGTGGGTCCAGAGGAGGCCATGAAGATGGTGAGAGGGCTGCAGCAGCTCTGCTCTGAGGACAGGCTGAGAGAGTTGGGGCTCTGCAGCCTGGAGAAGAGAAGGCTTCCAGGAGACCTTAGAGTAGCCTTCCAGTATCTGAAGGGAGCCTACAGGAAGGTTGTGGAGGGACTATTGACAAGGTCTGTCAGTGACAGGAGAAGGGGCAATGGGTTTGAAGTGGCAGAGGAGAGACTGAAACTGGATGTTAGGAGGAAGTTTTCAGCCATTCCCCACCCAGCCTGGAGTTGTGCTTGGGATTGTGCCTATTCAGGTGCAGGACCTTACACTTAGCCTTGTTGAATGTCATGAGGTTGGCCTGGGCATACCTCTGCAGCCTGTCCAGGTCCCTCTGGATGGATCCCTGCCCTCTATTATAATCTATCTAAATTAGATCTCACTTGTTGAGACTCAGTGCCTTTGTCTACCTTGATCTTGCTGGGAATTTAATATTTGATGAAATTTAAAAATACATTAAAAAGAAAGTGATTGTATTAGGCTATACAACATGGGGAAAATTGGAAAATAACCTGTGATGACATGAAAAGTATTCATCTGCTGATGTCATCTGCTGTCTGGTACCGTCAGGTTGTGCCGTCTAAAGAAGAAAGCTCAAGCTGAAGCCAACGCCACCTCTATCAGTAATCTCCTGCCATTTATGGAATATGAAGTGCACACCCAACTGATGAACAAACTTAAACTCAGAGGAATGAATGCTCTGTTTGGGCTGAGAATTCAGATCTCTGTGGGTGAAAATATGCTCATGGGATTGGCAGTAAGTACGGTTTGGATCTCATGACTTTTGCTTTCTCACAGTGTTTTTGGGACACGAGGATGTTAGGATTGTGGAGTTCAGAGATATTAAGAATGGCATTTTTAAGAACAACTGAAGGGATGGAAAGGAATGGGCTGCTTAACTGTCAACAGATAGGACAGGCACCAGAGAAAGCTTTTAATCTCTTGAACAGACAAGACAACAATATCTTAGAGGGCAAAAATTACCTTAGGTGACAAAGTTATTAGAAAGGAGATGAGGGGAAAAATAAGGAACTTTAAATGGTTTGAGAGCAAAAATTATTAAAAAAAATACTGTGGTCTCTAAGTGTTCTGTGAAAGAGATCCTTGATCCTCAAGCTAAATTATGATTCTGTGACAAGTAAGGTCAGTTAAGTCTCTGAATAAATAATTTGATTACTTCCCAGGTAGAGAAATATCTGTTGCCTATTCTTTGGTGGCACAGAAGAAATAATTGATAACTTGGAAGTGTCTTAGAGACAGTCACGAAATCATAGAAGCACAGAATGGTA